>CAKNWT010055269.1:0-11272 GCA_932066315.1 Andricus coriarius | reverse complement strand
AATAAATGTTGACCATTAGTCAGAAAAACTTCCACTCTTCTTATTAATGATAGATTCTGTTCCGACTTTAGAAAGGTAAATAATATCACAAAAAAGGACCACTAACCAATCCCACTCATGAAAGAAATACTGCACAGTTTAATATCAGCAAAATTCATTTCAAAAATTGATTTAAAATTATAGCTTATTTTCAAATTTCATAAGAAGAAACTTCAAAACCAATATCAGCATTCACAGTCCCTGGAAAAGGCATTTACCAATTTAAACGGATGCCATTTGATTTAACTAATGCCCCAGCCACTTTCCACAGACTTATTACCAAAATTATCACACCAGACTTAAAACCACACGTTTTTTGTTATCTGGACGACATAGTAATTTTTACTCAAAATGTTGACGACCGTTTAACTATCAGCCCGAAAAAATGCAAGTTCGGCTGCTCAAAAATTAAATATCTAGGGTTTCAAGTAAACGAAAGAGGACTACAAGTAGACGATGAAAAAATACAACCAATCTTGGAATTCTCTAAACCTAAAAACATTTACCAATTACAGCGTATTGTAGGGATGGCAGGTTATTAAAAAAAATGTATCCCACACGCCGCCGAAATACTAGAGCCGACGAACAGATTATTAATAATAGACAAAACATGTAATTGGGAATCAGAGCAAGATGAGGCTTTCCAAAAAATTATAGACCTATTAACATCAGCACCAAGTCTGACATGTCCAAATTTCACACAACGCTTACACCTCGAAACTGTTTGCGAGCAATACGTAGCTAGGGAGCTGTATTTACTTAGAACATAGAAGGGGTAAACTATATAATCACGTTCGCAAGTAAAATCTTGAATAGTGCCAAATCTCGGTACTCGGCATCAGAAAAAGAGTGCCCAGCCGTGAAATTTTGGCCATAAGGAAATTTAGAGCTTACTCAGAAGGTTACAGCCAGCCCCCTGCAGCGACTGTATGTTAACGCTAGTTCGCTAGTTTGATCAAGTGACGCGTAGAGCGCAAATGGCAATGGGAGTCTTTCCAGCCTGCTTTTAACATGACAAGCATAGGTAGAATTAGTTAGAGGGGGCTAGAGGGGGCGAATGTGAAAGAATGGATGTGGAAAAATGACAAAATGAGAATGAGATAGAAGAGAAGTGAAAGTGAAGGAAAAAAGAAACGGAAGTCGCATAGATTAGAAGCGTAAGGATTAGTAAGTAGTTATTATGTAATAGTATAAGTATATTAAGATGCGGATGCGCTCGTTCTCACACGCTCGCTCTAACTCGCTCGCTCTCTCGCTCTCTCGCTTTAGATAGCTCGCTCACTCTTCCGACGTTAAAATTGCACCACATTAATATAGAAGTAAGGAGCTAGATATAAGAATTGATTTAAGTAGTTGTAAACAATTGTAAATAGTAAGGATAAGATAATATAAAGTTTGTAGATGGTTTTGTAAGAAACGGAGGTCATGTAAACCCTTAGGTGACACATTATGAATAAAAAAGAAGCTATAGTTTCATTTTAAGATAAAATGTTTGATAAATTTTATTAAAATACACAGTTTTTATTTAATTTTGTATATTTCTACAGTAATTTTTGTTTAAATATAGGTATCGTTTCATTTTAAGATAAAAAGTTCGATATTTTTTATTAAAATACATAGTTCTTTAATTTTTTATACATTCACGACAGACTTTCAAAAAATAAAGGTATAGTTTCATTTTAAGATAGAAAGTTCCATATCTTTTAATAAAATACATAGTTCTCATTGAATTTTGTATATTTCTACAATAATTTTTTTAAAGACATTTATCGTTTCATTTTAAGATAAAATAATCGATATTTTTTATTAAAATACATATAGTTCTTATTTAATTTTTTATATTTCTGCGATAACTTTTTTGAAATAAAGATATCATTTTAGAATAATATAAAATGTTCGATATTTTTTATTAAATTAGATAGTTCTCGTTTAATTTTTAAAATTTCTATGAAAGAATATTTTTAAGTGAAGGTATGGTTTCATTTTATGATACAATGTTCCATATTTGTCATTAAAATATATAGTTCTTATTTAATATTTCATATTTCCACAAACATCTCTTTGGAAATAAAGATATTGTTTTAGTTTAAGATAAAATTTTCGATATTTTTTATCAGAATACAGTATTTAGTCCATTTCTTATATTTCTACGAACTAATTTTAAAAAATGGCCCTGGCCGGCACAAGCTCAAATTAGAATATAAACTTAGAGATAAGATCATATTATAAACTAAGGTGTGAGAAGTGAGAAAACCTTATTATTATTTTTTTTTTTTTAGAACAGATAGAAAAGAGCTATTTAGGTTAGAATTTTTCGACTAAATTATATGTAACCTTTCACTATTAATTAGGTAATATTAGGTACCTGGAGTCACAAGCTAAGGAAGACCTGACATCCTGCAATAATCTCGGTAATGGCAGAGTCCACTTCATTGAGAAAATCCGGCAGGGAAAAACACTGCCACCGACTCCGACCACCCACACTACGCACTATGCCACCCGCACTTCCTCACTACCAACAAGTTTACGTCACACTGACGCATCCACGGTCACTTCACTATCACGGGGTCCATGGGGATGTCGAGCAAGCTACTACATAATAATCCAAGTCTCAAGGATTATTAAAATAACTACCAAGCCACGGCAGGCTCGACTCTTGTCAATACACGGAGGCAGCGATCATACACCGACCGGCGTTCCACGTACCGGAACGGTGGATCGAATTCCATTGACCAAAGTCCCAGAAATCCAGCTTGGGAGGGCAGCACGGACCGGGCCAAGAATTGTGGCGCGAGCGGGTAGGAAATGGCGAGGCAGTGGACGCAGGAGAGATCAGTTTCGTGTCGGCCATCGACAATTTAGAAGCATTTGAGGAGAACGGATTAATAACTAATAAATTATTTGGACGAGTCCACTTTCTACCGGACAGGCGTTATAAGAAAGGGCTCTGTGATTCCAGGGCTTAGGTAGGCGTTACCATTGTTACTTTTCTCTAGATTTCTTTTATTTTGTGTTCTCGAGATTTTATATTGTTGATAGTGTTTTCAGTATGGGTATGAAAAATATGCCACGATTATTGCGGGTTAAATGGGTCTAAAAATTCCGGCTGACGCCATATTGAATATAGTGGGCCCCTTTATGCTAAGATTTTTCGTGTAGGTTAAGCTTTTTCTTTGTGCATTTCTACTTCGTAATGGAACTTGAATTTCATATTTTTCTTTTGTTGATCTAAAAGGTTTTCTTTTACATGTTGATCATGGTTTGTGTTTAAAACCCTTTTCTTTCAAATTCACACGTCAACCTTGTATATCGATATTGCTAAATCTAATTAAACTTTACATAGTCTTACTATATTTTTAACAAAATTTAATTCTGGAGCGCTTTTCCCGCCCCCACGAAATCCTTCTTTCTGAGCTAGGGACCTTTTGTAATAGATTCGAAATTTAAATTCTTTGAACATTTTGGAGTGACGCCGAAGACGTGTCTGGCGTCTGACAGATAACTATAATATTCAGCTATTTTCTGTTCCTACGTTGTCGCTGCCATTTTGTAGCGATGCTCCCAGCTTAGGTCTCATAAGACTGGGAAATTTGCTATAAATTTTGGCGCCCAACGTGGGGCCACAAAAGTTACAGATGGGACAACATTTTTGGTAGAATATTAAAATCTGTTTTTGAGTTCAGAAATTCGAATTTAAACGACCCAACCATGATTTATCCGGCCATTTTGATTTTACCTTGCCTTTAGAACTGGATACTTCCAGATTCTTCAAACGTACTATGTATGTTTGCAAACTGAGTATTATATATTAGGCACCTTGAAGAACTGATTGTTGTTGGTTCCATTTATTGAATCTTGTAAACATTATAAATTATCCAGTGATTTTATTGAAATATTTTATTGTTTATCCAATGTATTGTTAATATGTGTCTTTATATGTGACATGTGGTTAGAAATTTTTATATTTGAGCTATTCGTACGGAATGTTAAGTCTTTCGGGAGGGAGTTCGGGATTTCTTTTTTTTTAATCTAAGATTGTTCGAGAACCTTATTTCGGAAATAATTTGGGCTATCAGTACGGAATTTTCGAAATTGCTCTAAATTTCTGATTTTACTAGGACTTATTCGACTTTAACAGGATTTCGGGATCGTTTGGAAATTTTTTTTTGGAATTTCGTGAGCATCGTCGGAATTCGGTCTTTGAGTACGAAATTGTTCGGAATTTTAAAATTTTAAGATATTCCATGAGATTTTTGCGATTTCGGTGAAATTTTGGTAGGATTTTTTGCGATTTCAGAATTAGAGTAGGAATTTTCAGCTTTTAAAATTTCAAAACGGAGAACTCTACCATTAAAGTAGATAGGTTGTGGACGGAAACTACGGACTCAATTATGAACTGGGCAAGATCGCTGACGAAAGAGGAACTACGGGAAACGTTAGGGTATCTCAGCTTATCCAATGATGGAGATGATATGGCGATGAGGTGGAGTCTAGTAAGGTTCCACTAGCATTGCCTTCACATACATCAGTCGTGGGAAGAGAGTGGGGAACGAGACTTGACAGCCGAGATCTAAAGGCTTCACGTTTCGCGTAACGCTGCAAATGTAGTCACACCAACGACTCTCAGCGCCCCTATGGCGACGTCGCGCGTACAGCCGGAAGTAATCCAGGCAACTGCAATAAGGATGACTCCATTCACAGCTGATCGCGCTTCAACAAGCGGCCTTGGGAAGGACTTGGCTTCGGTGAATTTCTTAAACTTTTCGAGACGTTAAGAGGAGCAAACTCATTCGAATGCCAGTTATGTCACGGCCACTTTACCAAATACTAATCCATTGTTGGATTCTTTTGTGCCAAATGATGATCCCTTTTGCACGGCTAATATTCCCTACAGACATCTGGAACACCGAACAGAAATCCAAATGTCCTCTCCTTACCGAGTAAGCGGATTGCCGACAGGTATAGGTCAGAAAAGTAGGCATGATATTCATTAAACTTTGCGGAAATGGAATATCAGCCATAGCGGAGAGCGCGATTGCAGTGCAGAGGAATTCTTGACCCAGATCGAGGAATATAGGAAGGGCAGTTCGTTATTAGACTTTGGAATTGCAATGAGCAAGGACACGTTTTTCGTGCCTGCCTTAAACCTAAAAGGGTTTTGTGCCACCGCTGTGGCCAACCCGGTCAAATTTCTACAAACTGTAGCGGATGTTCTGGACCCAGGTCGGGAAACGTACAGGGGTGAGTGACTTTAGGGTCTGATCACTCCTTCTTTTCGTTGTTAAGGCCCCTCAGATTTCGGTAGATCAAGTAAATACAGTACTTGATGAGAGGCGCCTGTTCATTACTGTTAGTATCGATGGTCAGTTGTTTTTAGGTTTGAGCAAATTTTTACAGATCTGTTTCGCACCTACGTTTGATTGCGAAATTTTATTCGGTCACGATTTTGCTGATGTTAGATTTAAGCTCCGTATTTGGAGAATATGAAATGGTATTTGGCGAAGCTATTACAGACAGAGAATAGGTTCTAAAGCAAACGTACCTTCGGGAATATCGGATAATCGTGTGGAGGTGGCTAATAATTCTTTTTCAAATGAAGCCGTGCAAGCCTGTGCCGGCATAAAGGAATTAAAGCCTTGGCTAAATACTTAGATAATTTTCTTAAAAGAAACATTCCTTCCATGCCAGCCAGGCTTCCTGCTACCCACATGGTGGAACACCATATCGATATTCAAGAAGACGCTCCCATCAGGCAAGCCTACCGGCGCCTTTCTCCTAATGTTGAAGAATCATTAAGAGAATCTGCCCAAAAGCTTGAAGGCGAGGGAATAATAAGTCCTAGTAAAAGCAAATGGTATAACCCAGTGGTAATGATCAGAAGACTGGGGTATAAGGCGTGTTAATCTGTTTACTACTGGGCAAAGCAGCAGCTAAATTCTCAAAATCCGACTCTATTTCCGTTTCGCCGTTGGAAATTGCTGATGTTACGGATGTGTAATCCGAATCCCTAGAGGGCCAGCCTTTAAGTAGTTTAATTCCCCTTCGTAATCGAGCACATTTGATTTTTTTTGCGTATCAACGTTATCGATCGAGTTCAAAAACGCCTTGTGTCCAATTGAAAATTCCGAAATTCTCGGAAACTAAAAAAAATCTGATAGTCTAGCTCGAAATTCCCAAACCCTCGCGAAAAAAATAGATATCACAAAAACAAAACCTATAATCTATGTCACGTTAGTGGCCAATTAATATTCAACCAAAATAATCTCGATGTAAAGTTTTTTAGCTACTTGCCCTTTATTGTTAATTGTTAGTTAGAGCTTTCGCCCTTTGGCGAAGGCCCTAATCAGTACAATAAAAAATAAGACGCCAATCCACCACCTAAAAAGAGTCCGAACTCACTCCATCAATGTATAAACACCGTCGCCGCAACTCATATATGGATAAAATAGTAATCTGTTTTTATGATAGAATAGTAAAGAAAATAGTGAGTTTTTTATAAGGACCATCCTCCCGTCGGTCTTTTGGTATGATTAAAAATGCTAATAAATAACCTGGTGTGCGAACACATGACTGCCTTTAAACCGAGCGGGAGGTGTTACCAGGAATTACTCTTTTCAGGTGGTGGATTGGCGTCTTATTTTTTATTGTACTGATGAAGCCCTTCGTCGAAGGGCGAAAGCTGTAACTAACAATTTACAATAAAGGACCAGTAGCTACAAAACTTAACATCGAGATTATTAATATCCACATCTGGTCAACTACATAAATATCAATAGGAACATTTAACAAATGCTATTTTAACCAATTTTTAAGAAATTTTAGCACACGTTTTTTTAACAAATGTTTAACAAATTTAACAAATATTAGTGAATGGGATGGTTTTAAGGTTTCGAACTAGTCATAGTTTCGCACTTCCAAGAGCACCGATCACAAGCAAAATTACTTTAACCGAATATTTTGGGTAGAGTCGGTGCAACTCCCTTTTCAGGTCTTGATATCTCTCCTCCTTTTCCTTCTCCTTGGCAGTGATGTTGTAGTCGGCCGAAGCCGAGAATCCGATCAAAAATATGGTACTTCTTGACGATATTTATAGCAGTTTCATGTTTTCTTTTGCTAGAGGCATTGATCTTCAGCTCATCAACATAAAATACATGAGTGACCTTATGCTCGCGATGGTTAGTGTCGCCACAGAGGTATCCAGCAGAATTTCGTAGTGCGAGAGTTAGAGGCAGAAGTGTGATGTAGAAAAGCGAAGGGCTCATGGTATCGCACTGAAAGACGCCCCTCTCGAAGATGATGTTGCTCGTTGTCACGCGATAATTTCCAATTGAGATACTAAATTTAGTTTTCCAAAGGGGCATCAATCTCTCTATGTATCTCACTCTGTATGGTTGCACCTGGAAGCTGCCGAACGGACAGATGATAATTCTATGAGATGTTGAATTGAAAGCTTTTCGGTAGTCAATCCCGGAAGACCCTGAGCTTGTCGGCAGAGGCGCTATACGACACCTGGGCGCTAGAGAGAACTATATGACAAAGCCACCGAGCGCGTTCTCGGGTTCTGGATATAGGATCCCTGTACCAAGGGTTTCTGCTGAATATGGTTAAAAAATTAATAAGCAGTCACGGAAAATTGTCCAGGGTTGGTCCCGAAGGAATAACCCCTAAGCGGAGGCGTCACAACCGTGCCGAAAGCTGAATGGCACCTGGGTGAGGTGTCTTAAGCGGTGACTCTGGGATACGGGGCGACCTCTCAGAGTATGCAGCCTTATCCTTGCATGCGGGGTTCTAAAAGGATGGACGAATCCTTTCCCTAGCTTCTCGTGGGAATAACAGTGACACCACCAAAACACCAAAAAGTTGTAAATGCGGTTCAAAACGATCGAACGCGCAGAGCACCCGACAATGGGTCGGAGAAAATTGCCGATAATCCTAGAGTTCGGGATGATGAAAATAATTTAGATGAAAATACGACGACGAACCGGCAAACCGCCCACATTGAGTGGACGAAACAAGTCAAGGATGACTTGCTAGACTCCTACGATTCCAGCATTATCCCTGTTCACCGAGGCTTTATTGCGCGTATGCATACTCTGTGGTGCCAAAAACACCCAGAGCTTCAGCACGTTTCTAATCAATCGTTGCAAAATCGACGTGCCTACCTCTGGAAAAATGGATATGAACGCGGAGCGCTTCCCCAACCGCTGCTTGATCAAGCTGCAGGTAGATATGAGGAAACGACATTGAGACCAACCGCGGAAAGCAGGCACCTTCTGAGAGATGATCACGATTTCAGGACCAGAAGGAACATTAACACGCAAGTTCCTCCTGAGCCCCAAGATCTGGCTGAAATGGATGCCTCTCTTCGTGGAGAAATCTCGCAAGAGTCCGACCTCTGGATCATCAATTGCTCAGTTTATGGTGCTGCGAGAGCTTTGGCTGATTCAATTCGAAGGCTCAAACCGACGATGGATCAAAAAACCAAAAGACGCTTGCATCAACTGAAAGTTCGAAAGTTCGCCCAAGAACTGAGGCGCTTGAATCACACACTAAACAAGTCAAAGCTGCTGACAATCAAGCAGCATATTGTTGACAAAATACGGCTGTTATCTGACGCAAGGAGAATACCGAAGAGGGAGAGATGGGTCAGGGAGAATCAAAAGTTTCTCGCTGAGCCATCATGCTTGTTCAGTGATCACCCTGTTTCTGTCAAACTCCACCCAAGCCCAATGAGGTAGAGACTTTTTGGAGAGAGGTATACCAGATCCCGAAAACACTAAAGATGAAAAAAGATACTGACAATATCATCCGTTTCAAGGAATTTTGCGACAACCTCATAAAATCTGAGGAGGAATGCCCATCAAACACTGCCGAAGAGGTGGAAAAAGCACTTAAAGGCACTAAGAACTTTACCGGTGCTGGACCAGATTGTATCAAGAACTTCTGGTGGAAGAAGTTTACTTCTACACACCAAGATTTGGCCCGCAAATTCACCTTATATTTCAATTCGGAGACGCCCATTCCGCTGTGGCTGGTGGCACTATACTCCTACCGAAAAAAGGCAACTTGCCCAACCCAGAGAATTACAGGCCAATAACTTGTCTGAACACACTGTATAAGATCTTTACAGCTGTCCTAAACAACAGGATTGTTCGGCGAATTATTAAGCCTGTGTGGCGTGAGATGTACGAACAACGTGGCTCGAAAAAACGTGTAGCAGGCTGTGGACAGAACGTGCTAATTGACAGGTGTGTCTGTAAAGACGCTGCAGCCCATCAACGCGTCCTGTCAATGGCCTGGATTGACTACCGGAAAGCTTTCGATTCAACCTATCATAGACTTATCATCTGTCTGTTGGAAATCTTCAAGGTGCATCCACGCATAGTGAGATGCATAGAGAGATTGATGCCTCTTTGGACAACTAGATTTACTATCTCATCTGGAAATTATCGTGTGACAACAAACAACGTCACCTCCCAGAGGGGCGTCTTTCAGGGCGATACTACGAGCCCTTTGCTTTTCTGCATCACACTTCTGTCACTATCTCTCGCACTACGAAATTATTCTGGATACCTCTGTGGCGACACTAACCAGCGCGAGCATAAGGACATTCATGTATTTTATTGGATGACCTGAAGCTCTTTGCCTCTGGTCAAGGCAAACTTCAAACTGCCATGAATATCATCAAGGAGTACACATGAGAGATTCGGATGCACTTTAGATTGGATAAATGTGCCAAAATTCATCTGAAGAACGGAAAGATTGTTGGCGTTTCCAAGGATCCTGAGCTTGTTGATATAAGTGTTATTAGAGATATTCACACTGGAGAGACCTATACATACCTGGGTGTGCTTCAAAGCCGCATTCAGGACATAACATCAGTAAAGGAGTATCTCGGAAGCAGATACAAGCATCTTCTTCGACAGATTTCGTCTTCATGTCTGTCGGCGTTGAACAAGGTATCAGCGACTAACATACTTGACGTCCCGGTCCTATTTTACTCGTTTGGGGTGGTTCATTGGAAGAAGAACGAACTTAAGGGCCTTGATGTTACCACACGTAAGATCATGCATATGCATAAAAGCTTGCGTATCAATTCGTCAGTTCCGCGTTCATACATTTCACGCCGTCAAGGCGGACGCGAACTTCTGAATATTCATTGTCTTCATAGCCAAATTGTTCTGAGTACAGCTTATATCGTTGGCAATGTCAGAATTCCTTTCCTAAAAATGGTCAGGAACCACGAGATGATTGGTGAAGGAGCTTTCCTTTACAGAGCCGTCATAATTTAGTTTTAATAGCAAGCCGGTGAGACCCTTGGCCTGCACTTTAACATCAGAAATCAGGAAAGTGCATTAATCCATTGAAATGCTTCACTTGTAAAAGCCAAAGTGAAGAAAGCGGAGTTTTCAAAATTTCACCAACAGCTACTCGACAAGAAAATGCACGGAAACTTCCACAGAGATGTAGAAAAACAGTCCTTGTCAAAGAAGCAATTTTTGATTTTCTCAGATCATCAGGGCTTAATTCAGGTACAGAGGGTTTTATTTTCGCATGCCAGGACGGTGTCATTTCCACCTTACCATACCGTGACCGCATTTTATGTCAAGAAGTTCCCAGCGATAGGTACAGAGCTTGTCATGCACACGCTCAGTACCTGGAACACACACTATCGGGATGTCCCACCCACGTAGGAACGACGTAGATCTACAGACATAATGCGGCCCTAAGAGTGCTTTATTACCATCGCTGTCGCTCTGATGGTGTTGACCGCGACCCTGCCCTGCCCAACGCTCCAAGGGAGATAGAGTCAATTGTCCAAAACAAGAAGTGCCAAATTTTCGCTTTTCTACCCAGAGACCTACACCCTTAAACTTTATTACTTGAGAGTTGAAGTCTTATCGTTCTTCCGCTATCGTTAGGGTCAGTTTGTATTTCGAGTCACCATAAAAATTTGACTCAGCGCGGTTTATTTTACTCGCCATTCAGGCTTCACCTGTTAACTTACGAGCGAACTTAAATTAAAATTATCAGTTCTTCCCCATTTTTCAATTCATTCTTTTTATGATTAATGTTTGACGATTTGAGTTGTTCTTTTTCAGATTTATTCTGAGAGGTTTAAAGTATAATCTGTACAAATTTCTGTTCACACAAACTTAAACAAAGCGTGCAGGAAGTCTGCAAATATTGCAATTTTGGTGAAATTCTCCTTATTGTGCAATTTTTACATAAT
>CAKNWT010055211.1:0-10310 GCA_932066315.1 Andricus coriarius | reverse complement strand
GTTGCGTGCGAAATTTCAATTGTATTATAAGCGTTGTAACCTTACAAATACCGATTAATTATAAGTATATCCGAACATGTATCTATGAATTAAACCGTGTATTGATTTATTAATTATTTTTTAGCAATATTTTTTTACAATTCATAGTGCAGTCTAAAGACTCTAAAGTCTAAACTATACTAACTATAGTCTATACCATTAACATAAGTTAGCTGTGCAGTCTGCAGTGGGACTCGGATACCGTGTCGAATGTCGAACGGACCTCTTTTTCTGACGTGTGCGGCTGGAAAGAGAGGTTTGTTCGATTTTCGAGTTCGAAACAGCATCGGAGTCCCACTGCCACTAATAATATCCGTGCAGAATAGCGACTGGATAGGTAAAATCTACTGATCCGCAGGTCAGCACCACTTGAGAATTGCCACTGGTAACTAGAAATGATAGTCATATTCAGTTGCCTATACTTGTAACATTTACTGAACTGCCGTGTTGTCCATATATGTACTTGGAAGATCAGTAGATTTAACTTGGTTTTCAGTAAAATATAGGCTTCTTTTTTCTGGGTGTAGGCCAAAAACTGCCCAAATCGACCCTCCTCCTTTATAGATATTTTTTGGGCAAACAACTTTTGTTAATTGATTTCTTTCAAATCATGTGTCATTTTTCCAAAAATATAATTTTTTCTTTGTAATATTATTTTTTACGATTAAAACAAAAACTGCGCGTCCTATCAAAAAATTAATGATAGCAAATTTGCAGATCTATTTCAGGTGAAGAATTGTTGTGTATTCAGTTTTTTTCTTGCATAGATTGACCGCAAAGTGGAATTTTTGATTTTTTAGTATTTTTATTGGTGCTTAAAACCACAATGGTTGATAAAAAAATTATCGTTAACGAAGTCGACCTTTTTTTTTGGTCCCTAAAAACGTGTGCCAAAGCACAATCCAATTCGATTAGTGTTTTTAAAGCGACCTGGTATACGGACGACAACGACGACGACAACAACGTCGATAGACAGGCAGACGCCATCGTGAAATCGATTGTTTCGAATTCAAGGGGACTCGAAACGTGGAGATTTAAAGAAATCCGCAATAATTGTCAATTTTTCACATAAAACTAATACCTCCTCATTATAATGAGAATGTGAGAATCTATTCACAAAAAATGCTGTTTTAGCTTGAAAAATGTGTATCTTGTTTGAACTTTAAACCTTTTAAGTCAATGTCTCTTCTTTATTTTTTTTTAACTTAAATGAATGATCATTAATCTTTTAATATATTTCAGAATTATTTTTGAAAATACTGTTTTTGAAGAATAAAAAGAATATGCAGGATTTCCCCTGATTTTATTTTAGAAATATGAGCAAAAAACACTCTGCTTAAAAATTTGTTTCAGGTTCAGGCCCAGCAATTATTTTAAATAAATCGATAAATAACTGAATAAAAAAAAGACTCTTTTCTGCACATATTTAAACAAATTTAAACAAACTTTTTTTTTAAATTGAGATTGAAACGAAATCCATTTTATCATGAATAACTTCCGCAAACTAAGCAAAAATTGCTCAAAATTTGCGCACAGAAAAACGTAAAACGTATCTTGTGGATTTTTCAAATGAAGACAAATACAGGGAGTTCACCTTTTTTAATAAATAGAAAAGGATGATATATATTTTTTAAATTTGTCAAATTGATTGTTTTTGTGAGGAAAATGGATTTTATTAAAATAGACAGAAATTATTAGGGTAATGGGATTGATGTGACTTAGGAAAAATGAACATGAAAGTAATTTTCACTGAAGTCCCAGATATCATTCAGTCGTTTCTAAGCATAAAATTACACATGGTCATGATTTTATTGGAATGATATTAAAATTCTTTATCATTAGAAAAATTAGAAAAAGAGAGAATGCATGGAGATGTTATTTATAAAGAGAGAGGGAAATAAAGCTATTAATTCAAAAAGGGACCTCTCAAGATATAACAAAGTATGGGATAGAGTAATAAACTGGTTATAGTGATTTTCTTTGACTAGATAACAGAAACATTTCTTCTTTATATAACAATCATTTTCTCAATAAACATATTCCATGACATTGAACTTAATCAAATATTGTATTGATACTTCTTTTTAAAATATTTTCTTTACAGGTTTATTCATTTTTCTTACGTTTAGTTATTCCTTATAAATAATCCCTGATGAGGAGGTCTAAATTGACTTCGAAACATGTTGGTCCCCTCGTAGCATAAAAAGGACAGAAAAAGGAAAAAGTGAAAGGTTGGTTTTTGGTTGACTTTTTCCCTTTTTTCCCACTTTTTCATTACGATATACTTGTCTCTAATGAGTCGAAAAGTGAGGTTTCTGGAAGTTTATTTTTTGATTGTCGATCAATTTTCGCTTATTTTGCAATAAATTTTTCAATTTTTGCTTAGCTTGCGGAAGTTATTCATGATAAAATGGATGTAGTTTCAATCTTAATTTAAAAAATTTAAATAGAGACACTAAGCTCATGGTTCTATCCAATCTGCAGGGTTTGCTTCTGAATAATTTTTGAGATTTCTTTTAAATTGAGTTTACATATTTTAACTCAATTTTCTTGAAAGAAGTCTTCTTTTCATGTAATTTTTTGTAAAAAGAATGTTTTGAATTTTAGAAATTTATTTAGAAATGCATTTGAATAGGTTGGATTGTTTTCTTTTCCTATCTGAAAATTTTAATAATCTGAATGGATTGCTTTTAGAATCACCCACAAAAAAAAACATTTTTCTAAAATCTATAAAGATCCTTAATTTTGTAACTTATCCACTCAACCTATTAATTACAAGAAAATAGTTTCTTTCTCTCAAATAGTTTACTTGAAATTTTTGTTCAGAGTAATCGCATTTTTATTACTTTTGATATTTCAACAATTCCTAGGAAAACTGATTGCGTTTCGTTTGGTCTTTAACCAATTAATAAAAGCTCGATACTTTTGATAAAATTTACCGGGACGTCCAAATTTTGAGGTTACAATATCTTCTGATATCTCCTTTGTATGCATGGTGTTTTTGTTTTACGAATTTCGATATCAATTTTTTCCACATTTAATTTCTCAAAATTATACAGCTGCATATTTTGATCCAATATAAATTGCTTTTTGGAACATTTGTAAGTTTCAAAATTTACAAAATTTGTTTTCATTTTCCTTTTAATCTTCAAATGAATAATTAACCCATTGGGCACACAAGTCCTAAAGTTGTCCTATAGGCGTCTTGTGGCGTACACCTTGAGGACGTCCTGAGGACCTTTTAAAGACATGAAAAGATCCAAAGGATGTCTTAAGGACGTTAAATGGCATGGAATAGAGGTACATTCTAAGAATGTCTTTAGGATGTCCTGGTGCCCACTGGGTAAGCTTTTTAGTTATTTGTTATATATTTATATCTAATTTAGCTAAAAATGGTGTTTATTGAAATCCTTTTCGATGGATTGCCGGGACTCTATGAGCCGATATTCGACCAGAAATAGATCATTCGAAAGGCTATTTAATAACCTTTTGGATGGTTCGATTGATTTTTTCATATCATCAACGAGGGCTGACACAAAAGTTCTAGGAACGTCTTTAGAACGTTCTCAGGACGTTAATGTTTTTGTGCCCACTAGGAAGCGGGTCTGTATGGCCCACCCCTACGTCGGTGTAACACTTTTCCATCCCCATGACGCTGGCTTAAAAATGAAAAAATTAGGGTTTGGAAAAATGACACAAAAAGTACGAAAAACAATCAACCCATTAAGGCCCATGCCAAACTCGAAATAGAAGAAATACCCGTGTTTTTTCTTTTGCCATGTGCAATTGTTTAAAAGAAATAATTTAAACAAATTATCAAAAAGTTATTATTTTCAAAAAACTGATAGCAACAATCGATTCTACCGGAAAAAAACATGAGAGAAATGTATATGATGTTTTTTTTTGTCAGGCGTCAATTTTTTAGTGTAAAATGACAATAAACATATGCAGATCCCAGTAGCTGGGGTAACCATGCCAAATCCCAAGCAAAATCTACAAGCGATAGCGCCAAACTAACTATGCCAATCGTAGCTAAATCGAAAAAAATAGCCGTGTTTTTTCTTTTGCTATTTGCAATTGTTTATAAAAAATAATTTAAACAAATTATCAAAAAGTTATTATTTTCAGAAAACTGATAGCAACAATCGATTCTACCTGAAAAACATGAAAGAAATGTATATAACGTTTTTTTGTCAGACGTCAATTTGTTAGTGTAAAATGACAATAAACATTTGTAGATCCCAGGAGCTGCGGTAACCATGCCAAATCCCAAGCAAAATCTACAAGCGATAGCGCCATACTAACTATGCCAATCGTAGCTAAATCGAAAAAAATACCCGTGTTTTTTCTTTTGCCATTTGCAATTGTTTATAAGAAATTATTTAAAGAAATTATCAAAAAGTTATTATTTCGAACAAACTGGTAGCGGCAATCGATTCCACGGGGAAAAAACATGAAAAAATGTATATTACGTTTTTTTGTCAGACGTCAATTTGTTTATGAAAATAGGACAGAAAGCATTGAATTAGAAATTTGACTAACATAGGCTAATTGTTGGGTGACTGAGTTTGCAAATTTTTTTTTATTGAAACCGTGTTAGAGATCACGTTTGAGTGGCGGGCTAACGGTTTCATGTAATATTACACTAAAAAAAAATTCTAGTTGAATTAACCAGAATTCTGGTTAATTCAACTAGAATAGAGTATCAAATATGCCCTTACTATAAATTCTGATTAAAAGTATCAGAATTTTCTGGTTGACAAGTTTCTGGTTAATGTTACCAGAAATTCGGGTAAATTTAACCAGAATTTCTGGTAAGGGTAACCAGAAATCTTTACCAGACAGTTTTCTAGCAGCTTAAGGATACAACGTTCTGGTCAACATAACCAGATATTCTGGTAAACTTAACCAGATGTTCTGGTAGGCCCAACCAGATATTCTGGTAGCCATCGATTTTCGACTATCGAATTTCGATACTTTTCTACCTTCATGGACTCTTCTTAACCCCCTCTGAAATTACATGGACTGCGTCCCAAAGAAAATAATCTAACGAAAGTTTCCGATAAGAGAGTACAGCAACTATGTTCCGCTTCTCTCAAATATTTATCTCTCTATAATCTATATGTGGATATATTAATAAATGGCGATAGATTCAAGACTCGAAGCAAAATCAGCATATTTTTGATGCAGTCTGTTTCTGAAACTATTCGTTAAGACTATTTTGTTTGGGATTTCGCATAATATGCACTTATATCACTTGGTCAACACAAAAATTCTCGAACATTTTTTTTGTTTATTTATTGTCTAAAATGTTTATATTTTCGAGAATATTTTTCAAAGCCACCCAAAAAATATGTGCTTGGTTTAGAAGTATCCCTGTACCACTGGCTATTAGACAGATAACGGGCAGTTTTTTTTTAAACACAACTAAATTGACGGTTCACTATAATTATTTATACTTATATAACAGAAAATAAAATTAACAAGTCGCGATTGTTCGAGAATTATTGGACATTTATGACAAAGCGTCACTTGACCCATCCAGCAACACGACATGAGACAAAAGACAGATCTCTGAAACTGACGCAAGAGCGCGACACTTCTGTTACCAGAAATATTAACCAGAATAGTTTTAACCAGAAAAAATCAATCAGAGTTAATTAACTAGAATTTTCTAGTCATATTAACCATAATTTCTGATTAAACTAACTAGAAATTTTTTAACCAGACGCGTCTAGTAACTTTAACCAGAACTTTTTTTTTAGTGTATAGATTCAGTTTTCATTGCAAAGTTTTCAAGTATAATTTGTCGTGTTCGGTAGTGATCTGATTTTTGTAGTCCCAATAAGATTTGCGGAAATAAGCCTGTATTTTCATAGACAATATAATTTTTTGTTTGTAACTGATAAGGAGAGATGGCAAGGCGTAGAGTAAAAGATTTAGCGGAATTAGTTGAGGAGGATGATATCGATGATTGTCAACATGTAGATATAACTTTTATACTGGAAGATCATGAGAGCTCAGATGGAGATTCTGATTGCAATCTTGATGAAGATATTTCATCTCAAATAATTCCCAGCGGCTCTCATGAACATGTCAAAAGTACCTACACTAGTACGCAAAAATTATTAGAGCCTAATCATATTAAGGAATGGCAAAAAGAGGCTCCAAGTCACTCTACAATTATGGATACTGATGATAACTTCAGTATTCAATCGATACCGTCTTTATTTTCTAAGAACTCTTTAGAGTTATTTGAAGTATATTTTTTCAGATTCAATGAAAAAATATATAATTGAAGCTACAGCGGAAAATAATTTTGAACTGAGTATGACCGGCCTAGAAAAATTTATGGTAATCATAATGATTACTGCAGTAAATTCTAGGAAGAATCTTCGTGACTATTGGTCAAGAAAAATAATTTTACAGTATCCAGTCATATCTAATCTTATGTATGCAATTTGGATTTTTTGACTACAATGTATCAATAGACGAGATAATAGTAAAATATTATGGGAGATTCGGAATAAAACAATGTATACGAAATAAACCAATCCGATTCGGGTTCAAGGTGTGGGAACTTTGCTCCTCAGATGGATACATATATATGAACTTGATATTTATACGGGAAAAGCTGGAATTGATGAACGAAATCCTTTAGTTGCCGTCGGTTTGGGATCTAGAGTCGTCACGAATTTACTTTCACCTCTATTAGAAGTAACTAAAAAAGATGATCTTGGTAAATATCATGTATATTTTAATAATTTTTTCACAAGTCCGGATCTGATGGTTCATTTAGATAAAATAGGATTATCGGCAACTGGGACTATTAGACAAAACCGAGTCAAAGAAAAAGTTGAAATGCCAAAAAAATCAGAAAGGGGGAAAACTGTGGCTTTGCACGATAGCAATTCAAATTTGAATTATATCACTGTTATGGACTCAAAACCTGTATCAGTTCTTTCAACGAAATATGGTGATGAGCCAAAAGTTGAAGTACAGAGATGGCCTTCAATTAGAAGTAAGTAATGGATGTGGTATCTCTTTGTGAGACTTATTCAGACAGCATTGAGAAATTCTACCGTCATCCATAATGAGTTCCATCCAGACTTACCAAAAGGATCGAAAGACCTTGCGCAAGAAGTTTGCATATTATCTCGAAAATTTTTCAAGGGACCGCCCGGTTAGGCAAAAAAGGCATAGTGATAGTTCATTGAACGAACACAAAATAAAACAAGGTAAGTACCTACATCAGGGCTCACCAAAAGGCAGTCGGCGACTGCAAATACTGACAGTGGCAGTCGCGAGACTAGGTCAAACAGGCCCGAGAACAGGCACTCATAAATCTTGTCGTTGGACTGGTCCCTAATCCTTCACGGTAAATTACAGTTTGAAATGAAAAAATGAAATGTATTGTGAATACAAGTAGAAAAAAATCAGACCCTTCGGTGTGAACAATAAGCCGCAACGAGCCGTGACCGTACCGAATGTTAACCCTTTCCAGGATTCCTGGAAATCGAAGAAAAAAATGACAGAAAAAATGGGTGGCAGTCGTGCACTTGTCGTGGCAGTCGGCACCTGCTTGAAGTGGTGAGCCCTGACCTACATTGTGAGGTTTCATCGTGTAAGAAAAGAACTCAGCTTTACTGTGAAAAATGTTCTAAAGCCGTATGCAATAATCACAAAAATGACCACATGGATGAAGCTACATAGAAATTCGAATGTATTATAAAAAATCGATATTTTACAGCCACTTTTTATGAACAAATTGATGTCTGACAAAAAAACGTTATATACGTTTCTTTCATGTTTTTTCCGGTAGAATCGATTGCTGTTATCAGTTAAAAAAAAATGTTTGATAATTTGTTTAAATGATTTCTTATAAACAATTGCAAAGGGCAAAAGAAAAAGCACGGGTATTTTTTTTATTTAGCTACGATTGGCATAGTTAGTTTCGCGCTATCGCTTGTAGATTTTTCTTGGGATTTGGCATGGTTACCCCAGCTACTGGGATCTGCAAATGTTTATTGTCATTTTACACTAACAAATTGACGTCTGACAAAAAAACATTATATACATTTCTTTTATGCTTCTTCCTGTAGAATCGATTGCCACTATCAGGTTTTTGAAAATAATAACTTTTTGATAATTTATTTAAATAATTTCTTATGAACAATTGCAAATGAAAAAAAAACACATGTCTTTTTTTTTCAATTTAGCTACGATTGGCATAGTTAGTTTGGCGCTATCTTGCCCAGGTTTGGCATGGGCCTTAATGGGTTAATAGAAAAAAGTTGTTCACCAGAAAAGATCCACAAATTTCTGATTAATTTTTTTTTTAAACATTGAAAATAAAAAAATAATTTTTTTTGAACAACGACACAAGAAACAATAAAATTTTTAATAACAAAATTTTACTCCTAAATTATATCTACATATTTGCTTCGAACCACTTTACGCTAGGACGCGTAATTTTTGTTTAAATCGTAAAAAATAACATTATAAACAAGCTCGACATTTTTCTGATAGGATGCACTCTTTTTAATAATAAAAACAAGACAATGAAAATACGTATGTTTCAATGTCAATGCACATTATGAATTATATTAATATACATTTATTGAAATAATACATTTTTCAGGGTAGCTGTGAATAAAGATTAATGTCAAATAAGGAAGAAATATTAAAGTAATGCTGAAAAATAAAATTCGTTTTCATTATTTAATATAATAGACTTGAACATTATGTAGAAAAGTTTGCGTTTTGGACCAATTTTAATTGAGTGTGAGGCACGAGATCCATGATGAGAATGTGTTTCTTAAAGCCGAAGGAGCTATAACAAAAGAGAATTCACAATCACCAAATTAAAGTTGTTGATGGTTGGACCTTTAGTTTTAAAAGTTTTGTGTATATGTTACAAGTAGCACTTTCACTTCGGACTCTGCCTGGTCAAATCGCGAAGTGTCCGACAGGCTCAGGCAATTCCGAAGTAAAAATAAAACCTTTGGGGTTTACTTTTCCCGCTGCACAGTGGGCTGGCTCAGGAATTTAAAATTCAAAATAGTCTACAGATCAGAATTGTGAACGGATTTAAAAGTTTTTTTTCAGAAATGATCAGCATTAAATTATTAAGAAAACTTATTGAGTATATTTATCAATTTTTGTTCCAATATAATTATTTACTCAACGCAATTTTTTTTCTCTAAAAAAGATACTAAAATTAGCTCGGTATGTATCATATTTAACGTAGATGTACTTAGAAAACATAAATAATTCATTTTTAATATTTTTATTGTTCTTTAGTGTAAATAATTTCGAAATTCAAGCCTTTTTTTTGAAAAGCCGATTATTTAAATCGAATTTACAGACTACATATTCCATACACGTCACCAATCTATTATTTGTAATAATTATATTATTAATAACAATAATTCTTTATGTTTGATTTATTTGATGAAAATCATTTAGATTTACTTAGAGAACATAAATAACTTACTTAATGTTGAAGCTAATTTATATAAACAAACAGTAAACTATGTCGTTTACTGTGGGAATTTTTTTAAAACTGGAATTGCTTTTATGTATTTAAAAAATTACAGTCTGTGTCTAGAAACTCTTAATGATTAGCAAACATTATTATTATTACTAATTTTAAGAACAAATGTTCAATTTGGCTATTTCACTCAAAGACAGTTTTTTTTATTTTTCACGAAACCTCAGTATCATTGATTAAAAAGTAATTGAGGATTTAAATAATTGAACATTTAAATTGTTGATAACAAATTTTTTTAAGAAAAAGCCCATTTTGTGCTTTTTCTTAATGATTTTTATTCAGACAATACTTAGCAAAAGTATATGTACCTATAAAGAGTAAAAATGAGGGTACTAAATTTGTCTTCGAATTTGATTTTCATCGCTTGATTTTCCGCTACGTCAGCCATCGTTATGAATTTTCCAAAACACTATCGATTTATAAATATGACTCAGAAAAAAATTTGTCTTGAACTAAAGAAATCGTTTCTTTACCATAGTTTTTTTCAACCGACCCAAAAATACATTTAAAATAAAAAAACATTTATTTGATCTTAAAAAATGATGTAGTTCGTATTTTTTGTTTTAAAGAAATTATTTCTGAAATAGGTTTTCTTTAATTTAAATAAATATTTGTTTAATTCAAAGAAATTTCAGACGGAAATGAAAGAAGTAATATATTTGAGTTCAGTACTTTAAATCAAAGAAACTATTTCTTTAAATCAAAGAAATTATTTTAA
>CAKNWT010055203.1:0-10648 GCA_932066315.1 Andricus coriarius | reverse complement strand
TTATCATAGAGATTGCATGGCCCTTACGAAAAAATATTATAGGATAATTAGTATAGGACTATAATGATTTGCATGTAACTTTTTGGCAATTATAGAAAGCTTATTACAGAAAATAATTATATAGAAAACTATTATTAGATCATCGGTATTGGAATAATTAATAAAAAGATATTGAAAGAAGTAATGTAAAAAGTCGAGAAACTACAGAGGGACGATTCATTTTAGATCAAACATAATCTCATATCGAAGTATACAAAAATAGCGATACTGCAGAAATAAAGTTTACACGGCAAAAATTTGTGAATTCTCTTGATATCTTTAAATTCGTTAAAATTTTTATTGAAATTCATCAAAATCTTTTGGAAACACTTTAAATCCATTAATATATTAAAAATCTGTCAAAATTCGTAGAAATCCCTTGAAATCTTTTAGGCTGCTTTGGATACCTATGAAATCTTTAAAATAGTTAGAAATCTGTAGAAACCATTTAAAATCCCTTGAAAATAGAATTAATTCTTTAATTCGCTGAAGTTCTCTAGAAATAACTTTCATTTTATAAAATCCTCTAAAATCTTTGAAATAATTGAAGGTCCTATAAAAACCATCAAATCTTGCGAAATTCTTTGACGTGCCTTGAAAATTTGTTAATCTCTTGAAATTCTTTGCAATATTTTAAAATAAATTCAAATCTTTAAAATCCTTCAAATTTTTTTTTTTTCATACTCCTTGAAGCTATTAAAATCCGTAGAATTCCCTTAAAATTTAATTCAGTTTATCCCTAAAATCCTGTAGAAATTCATTAAAGTCCCTAGAAATCTTTGGAAATCGTAAAAATTCATTAAAATCTTCAGAATCGCTACGAATCTCTCGAAATTTAATTTAATTTATTTTCCAAAGATCTTTAGAAATCACATGAATGTTTGTAAGACTCTTGGAATCCTTTATGGAATCTCTTAAAATTCCTTCAAATATTTGATTCGGAAATCGTAAGAATCTAATAAAATAAGTGAAAATAAATTAAATTCCTTTAAATTAAATTAATCTTATCCATTAAAGGTCTCTGAAAAAGTTCAAATACCTAGAAATCTTTAAAATCTTTGGAATCACTAGGAATCCATTGAAAGTTCATTTCTTTTCAATTATTTTCTAAAGTTCCCTTCAAATTTTTGGAATCCTTCAAAATTATTTGAAATCCTTTCAAATTTTAGAAATCTCTTGAAATTCTTCGGAATCTCTTCAAATTCTCGGAAATGTTTGAAAATATTTTAAATCCTCTAAAATCCCTTGAAATGTTTTGAAATTCCGTCATTCGTTTATGGTTTCTCTATTTTTTGCATAAATTCTTACAATATTTTAACATAATTTTGTTATAAAGATTATCTATAATGATTTTTATAGAATTGTGAAAAAATTATAAGAAATTCATTATAGATCTATTGCGTAATATTGCAGAGAGAGAGAGAGAGAGAGAGTACACCAGTTAGCAAGTTTACATAAGTTCCCCTCGTGGGGACCTTACGTAATCGAATTACCCGTTTTTCCAACATTATGGTTGGACTATATTAATATTTTACAAGTTATTATTAATCTTATTTAATAACTTGTTTGCACCTATTAAAAAAGTACTCTACAATTTTCCGTAATTAAAGCATCATATTAATATAAATATCCTACATTTAAAGTTCTAAATAATACTAACACCCACGAGAATAGGGAAGCCACACAAAAAAAATCGTTCTGAAATAATTTACGTATATAAATCCTGGCACATGATGCTCTAATCCTAACAAATTGTTAAGAAATTACACGAAAGAATTTTCGTCTTGAAAGTGGCTAAGAAAATGGTAATTCTGCTGCTTCTCAGAGACTTTTCCGGTGGCAGACAGGTCGTTAAAAAGTATTTAAAGTCTCGTCGTATAGGAATAGGCGACGAGTCTTGCATACCTTGTGCGATAAAAGGCAATTTTGTAGCGAGAGGAATCTGCCTCCCGATAAAAAGGAGAACGACAAACGTACAAAATTCGAGTTTACGATCGACGAGATAGGATGGACTTTCTTCGATTTTCTTCATGCTGTCGTAAAGTCGAATGGATATATCTGTTGCGAGTCCATCCTTATTACCTCTTAGGCTGCCAGGGTCATAAACAAAATCGCTGAATCTTGGCTCAGCCTTAAAAGTTTAAATGAAGAGAGAGTATTAGACCCCTGTAGCCCCCTTAACGGATGCAGAATATTACTTTAACGACGCCTGACGATGTAGAGTAGACGATGCGCTTTATCTCGTGCCTAAAGCGAGTCGTCTCGCATGTATTAGCGTAAGCATGTCAGCGCTGAAATTACGTGTGATAGCACTCGTGAATCAAATCGATGCCCATCGACCCTAATTGCGGGCATAATTTGGTGATGGTGGGATCCTCTCTGCAAAGCCGTTTTGAATAGAGGTTCCTGAAACACCTTCAGCGTAGGTTGGGGGGTCTAATAAGGCCTTCAAAATTCGTTTTTCGAATTTTCATGCACATCGTCCACAAATTTGTTCGAATCCACAAAAAGGTAAATTTGGTTTTGTAAATTTTATTCAGAATCGTCAATATTAGGTGAATCGAGTTGAAACTCAAAATTTCTCTTAATATAGAATTCAAATTAGTTATTACTTTTTAAGTATCACTCCCATAAGTCTGTTTTATAGGAACTCAAAGATATGCCATAAGGGGGTCGTCTGGTGTAGAAGGTCCAAAAAATCTATTTTTTTTTGCTCTAATACTAGTGTTGGGTCTCCAGCCTTTGTGGCGTTCCCGAGCTTCTTTTATGCTATAGAACCATGTAGCGCTGGCGCGTATTTGAGCACGTTGGCGCCAGCCCCGTCGACCGCCCTACTCCCGGCACCAGCATCCGAGAAATTTTATTTTCCACGTTTAGCTTTGATTAGGCTAGCTCGTTAGGAGATAAGATAAAATTCTTTTGTACTATTGTACTAATCAGGGGGCATCTACTAAAACATAGCTCCATCTATTATCTATAGCTTTTTTGTGCATGAAAGTACGACGCCCGAGCGTCAGCGTTTTTCTCAAAACCACGTTTTTCAATTCGGCAGACAAGATAACTCAAAACCTATCCAACCTATTGACATTAAAAAGAATCATTTTTTTAACAATCTCTTTTTTTGTGAATATATTTTTCTAAAATAAAACGGATATTTAAAATATTCTTCAGATTTTCTATATGGGACATATTAAATGTAAACTTTCCTTGAAGTAGTTGCTGAGAAGCTTTTTGCTTAAATTAATAATAATATTATTATTTATTTCTTGTTCCTAACTAAAACTTCAAGGAAAAGATAAAAATTATAGAAAACCCCGCAACTTTCTAGCAATACACGAAGACAAGACATTTATAAACAATAATAAATTGTTTAACAAATTATTTTTGTTAAATTGTATTAATTATTATCTCACTAAGTAAAAAGTGGACGAAAAGGTAAAAATTTCAGAAAAAAACCACAACTATCTAGCATAACTATAAAAAAGATAGTTATAAATAAGAATAATTTGTTGAAACAATTATGTTTGTTAAAGTGCATTATTAATTATTTTTGTTAACTTGAATTAATTATTACCTCACGCTAATTGAAAAGTGGATAAAAAGTGGAAAATCTTAGAAAAAACTGCAACTTTGGAGCTTTACTCTAAGATAATATAGTTATAAATAATAATGAATAGTTGAAAGAATTATTTCTGTTAAATTGAATTGATTATTGCTTCGCTCTAACTGAAAAAAGTAGATCAATTTAGAAGGTAAACGCGACTTTTCAACTCTATTCTAAGATAAAATTTCTATAAACAATAATGAATTGTTTAAACAATTTATTCAAACACATAATTAACAGAAAGTAATGCTTTATATATAAGAAACAACTAGTATTTAAAAAACCGCAAAAAATCATAATTAGCGCAAAAAACTCGCAAAACCCGATTTTTCACTTATTGGATCTTTTTGGGACCCTATTAAACAGATTTATAGGGGTGATGTTTATAAAGCAATTATTTATTTGTATTCTGCAGCTGATTGTAAAGATAAATGTTGAGTTTCAACTTGATTCGCCTAATATTGACGATTGTTAATAAAATTCACGAAAACTTATTTTTTTCTGCAGGGGAAATACGTGTTAAACTTCATGGGGCTTGCGGAACCTCTAAATATTATTTTTTGTAGCACATTTATTTTTTTGTGGAATCGAACACATTTAAGGGCGATATGTATACAAATTTAAAAAAATTTGGATTTGCTATGAACTTTTCATAAACTGAATTTCAGTCACTTCTTAACAAATATTCAAAGAATCTTTTCCACTCTATAAAGTTTAAATTTGAAGCCACACACTTTGTATTGTGCTCGAAAATGCCCCGCAAATGCAAAATAGCAGTTTTATTTCAAATTCATGTTAGACGTTTTTTTTTTTATTTTTGAAGCAAAGTTTTTTTTTATTTCACCAGTGAAAATTTCGTAAGTATTTTTTAACAAATTTCAAATTATTTAAACAATTATTTTTTGTTAAGTAATTTTTATTTCGTCCCTAAATTGTAAAAAGTAATAATTTTTTGGAATTAGTCACACGGGAAGTGAGTACTGAGGATAATATTTTTTATTAAGTTAATTTTCAATTGCTTAAATAATTTATTTACTTCGATTTTTGTTTTCCTACACTGAGAAAAAAACTTATTTTAATCAAAGAAATGGTAGAGCAGAATATGGCCGAAGAAATATTTCTTTACTTTAAAGAAATGTTTTGTTTGTATCTAAGAAACGCTATGCTTAAGACACCGACAAATTTACTTGACACTATGAAATATTCGTTGAGCGAGTATGGCGTAAGTTCAACATGATAATTATTACATACAAATAAATGTAACTCGAACTGAGTAAAAGTTTTTTTTGAACCAAATATATGATTCTTTGATTCAAATAAGCGAATTTTTCGGTAAAATGAACATTTCTTTGCAGCAAAGAAATTTTTTGCAACGGAAATAAATATTTATTTGTTTCTAAGATGCAGTATATTGTTTAAAGGAAACACGTAACATAGAGTTGATAAAATATTAATTGATTCAAAGAACAATTTACTCAAACAGAAAAAGTTTTTCTATTGTTTAACAATTTTGAATTGTTAGAGTACAAAAATTAAGCGGAGTAGAAAAAAAGAATTTTAAGCAAGACCAACTGTCTAATGCTTAAGAAGACCGATAAACATCAATCACCACATTTCTTCAGATTATATCTATGGTGCAAATGTATTGCCAACTTGAAGACTGGAGAATCCATTTCCATTGTGAGACCATAAACTCTGCGCACCTGGCGGCATAGTTTTGAACTACTTGGTACAAATAAAGAATTTTACATGAATATTTTATCGGCCCAATTTTGTATGAATTTATTTCAAAAATACATTTCTTCTTGGTTCAAGGAAATATTTATTGGGCATAAATCGCTTCACTCTATTAATTAAAAGAAACATATCTTCCAAGTGAAAAAATTCCTTTATTCGACTAATGACATGTTCCATTACAACAACAGTATCAATCCCCTTATGTGAAAGAAATATCGCTTTCACTTAATTAATATTGCTTTCATTTATCTCAATATTTCTTTGATTCAAAGAAACCAAAATATTTGTTTCACGCATCAATGAATAACTTATTTAAAATAGAATGTTTCTTAATTCAAAGGCTCAAAATCATTGAACTAAAGAAATATTTCTTTGGATGCGAAAACGAGATTCAAGGAAACTAGGTTCTTAGTTTTAAAGATATCAATTCCTTGAGTTAATTATCTCATATTCTGAGTACAAGAAATATTTCTTTATTTTTAAGATATAGCACCCAAAGAAATGATTTCTTTGAATCAATGCACGAGTTTGTTGCTTTTAAACAATATTCAGTACAATTAAGTAAACGGTTTGCATGGCTCAAATAAATGGAATCAAAGAAATGCATTTCTTTGGATCCATTATTATTTTTTTGCAGTGTACTAAAAACTAAATCATGAAAAGTAAGCATTTTCTGGAATCAATTGCACACAATTAATGAATTTTAGGAGAAATATGTTTTGTTAAAAATATTTTGAAATTGTTTAAACAATTTGTATTGGTTATATTTTTTTCATGCCAAGTCATGAAAATTTGGGACTTTCTTGAACTACTTACATATACTTAATGGATGTTTGGAATAATATTTTTTATTTAAGACATTATTAATAAATTATGCTTGTGGGATTAATGAGGCTTTAATTTTCCAATTAAAAGTCAGAAGTGAATGATCATTATTAATTGTTTAAACATTTAATAATGTCTGAAACAAAAAATATTACTCATATCTTCCATTAAGTTTGTAATTAGTTCCAGAAAATACGAACTTCTCATGATTTGGAATGAAAACAAAAATAGAAACAAATATGAGTTGTTTCAATAATCGAAAAATGCCTTGAACAAAAAAATACAACTTATCATGGTTTATAGGGAAAATTAAAAAATAATAATAATTGTTTAACCAATTTAAAATTAGTTCAAAAATACTTGGGTCCGTACTGTGCCAATCCCCGGCAAGTCACATTGCGACAAGTCACATTTGAAAAAGATAAAAAAAAATACCTTTCACTATCTATAATTAATTTTGCTTTAAAAATAAAAATTTGGTTGAAGAAACTCAACATGTAACATGTCTCAGATCTTGGTATTCGTGTAGATATGCTACACTAGTGTGCATTTATGTTATTCTTTCTTCATCAAGAATTCTGGAAAAAAGCTGTAGATATGCTCATCAAGACCTAATTATCTCGAGATTTAATTACAATTTTAATAATAATTAACATAGTAAATTCGTCTTTTCATAATGAATCCAACGATATAAAAAAATCATTTTTTATACAAATTTAGTTGTATATTATATAGTTTATTCAACAGGACGGCAGTATTGATGTCGTTATACCCTCTCAATACTACTGGACTGTTTTCATAAAACATCAATTTCGCACATATTGAGAATATCAATTTTTCACATTCGTTGTCAAGAAGATTTTGTTCGTTCCATAATGCCTTTACATGGAATCGGTTTTCTTCATTTAAACAAAAAATTCTTTAAGGCAGTAGACTTTTATTCCTTGTAAGAATATCAATAAATGAACCCCATAAAATATAAAATAGTAGGGCTGTAAAATTTCTCTAATCATGAGGAAAAGCCTTATATTAATATATGACATTTGCCGAACAAATTGTTTAGAAGTTTAAAATGTTTTACTTTGTAACACAACATTCATATACTTATTACTCACATTTCGACATGTGATCACCTGAGCTTAGTGAACATTAGAAATAAAAGTAAAAATAATCGATCATTTAAAACTCGCTCTTAAAAACAGTTGATTAAGTTATTATTTAACAAATCAAATTGCATCATCGAATCGCCCACTGTATCCATTTAACAAATCAAGAAAAATTTCCACTATTTCCGGCATTTACATATAATTACTGTCGAAATTACGAATTTCATATCCTTATAAAAGAGTATAAAAATAAATATTTTAGATTATTCCATTCTTTATTAATGGCGTTGAGTTGGCGTTGAGAAATTTCCTTAATGTGTACAATATTTTTGCGTCGTAAAAATAATTCATTTCACGTATTCGTCTAAGCCAAAAATTTCTAAATTCCCTGAAAGTCCAGCGACATCGGAACATTTAAGTCGAATTCTTAAGGTTTTACGAATCTAAAGCTAAGCTACGGCTCCAGTCTGTCTGACTCTGAACTTCGACTTGTGGATGTTGGCATGATTCATGCAAACGGTAAGCTTTCTCGCCCCCGCTAGCAAAAATGCGTAATATTTATGCTGAAGTCGTGCGATCACGATGCAAGAGAAAATACGATCTTCTTATTTTCCTTGAGTACCCTGAAAATGACAGTTCACATCGAGTATACAAATTTACCCCTGCCTATATAACATTTCACGCGGTACTTCGACGCTAACTTTTATATTTTTACACCAAACTGCTTTGCGTCAAAGCTTCAAACTAAATGCAGGAACAAATTTTATTGATGCACTTATTTCAGCAAAGCTGAAATCGTTTATTTTCACTGTGAAAAGATTTGTAACGTAAAGAGGACTTCTGGAAAAATGCCTTCAAAAAATGTACTATCAGAGCTTTTGAAAGTGAAGAAGGGATCATCCATCGTCCAAACTGAAAGCATGTAATTTTATTGCAGTTTTAAACGCTTACAAGAACTAAATGAAAAAAATACATTATCATTAGAACTAAGTGGATTTTACAAAGGAACTTCAACATTATTTTCTTCAATGCTTAGATTTTACCTATTAGTTAATAGTAATTTTACTGTTTCAAGAGGTGATACCTCACTGAATAGTTTGAGTATGACATGGAGCAAAATAAACATAATTAAACTTCCGGTAGGTGATGTCAAATCTCGTGACAATAATTAATTTTTAACTTGCAAACAAGCGATGACCAATTTCAACTCATTCAAGTAAGATTACATTCGCTTTGCAGAGAAATTCAATTGCAACGAAACTGGATAATTAGTCTAATCCGATTTAGTAACTTGATCATTATGATTCTAGTTAAGCATCGAACACTGAATAATATGTATATCGATCCCTTGATAAAATCTGAATTTCACTAACTAGTTTACGAAAACAAATTAAATTTTAATTACAATTAATTTATGTACATCCAGCAAGATCTATGACCCTTTCTTTATCATTCGAAAAGTTAAAAACATTCACAAAATGTTTTACTATCCACTAGTTTATAATGTATAGTGGAAATCCGGTTGGACATTAATATTAATGAAGCTTCTTTGTAATAATTCATGGAAGGAAAACACACTAAATCCTAAGGCGTCAAATTTTTATCAAAAAGGGCATCAATTTGTTGCACTGGGAAGAACAAGTAACAACTACATAAATTCTGCAAATGAACGTTCTTTGAGGTTTACAACTGTCGTTCACTTATCCTAGTCATACTTTTCGGAATGCTTGCATCTATTGGCTAAAAATACGTTTTGACACATATTTCGCTTGCGCATATTTATATTGATATGTTCATTGCTCAAGCTCGTTGGACAGTTAAGGAACATAAGCTATTTAACCAAAAATTAAACTGAAATTTTTATTTATCATGTTACTTCTAAAATTAATTGGTATATCTACTTGTAGGATGCATGAAACCGAAAGGAACTTTTTTTATTTTCAAAGAGGAGTTTTTTTACATAGGAGGCAACTGAAATTCGAGATAGAGTACTTAAATTTGAGAAAATCTTAAATAGTGGTATATAGATGTGAACAGACGTTATTAGATTTCGATGTCAATAATATCAGTCCTGATAGTGTATACCGCATCCATGCTATACGGAAATAATTTCAATAGTTACTCAAAATGATGGCCAAGTACGATAATTATATTTTGATTTAAATTAATAATCAGATTATGTGTCTTTAAGTTTAACAACTCTATAGATAGTTAAAATGGTTGAGTTCGAATTTTAAGTTCGTAATGAAAGTTTTTTTTTAAATAACTGACATTCTGTCGAATCGTATAGAAAACGAATTCTACGAAATGTGATATTATATTATTAATAAGACTTGAAAACGATTGTGATATTATTCTCTGAACTCACATAAAGAATAATTTCTATAGAAAAAGGTGAAAAACGAGCTGGAGAAAAGATATGACATAATATTACGAAGATTGAAAAAGAATGGTCTTTTATCAATAATAACTTCCAAGAAGAAGATAATGAAAAATAATTCTATGAACTCGACAGTTCACTGTCTTCTAAACAGTAAATTTGCGAATCGATCATAAAATTGATTTTTTTTATAATAATAATTTGTTGTAAAATATCTGTCTTACATCGCATTGTTACAACTGAGTTCCGTAATTTTTCCAGAACTCTAGTAAAAATGATTTGATTAAAAAAATAATAAAAAATTCTGCAGTTTATTACTTTTGTCGGTTTTGTTCGCATTTTCTTAAATAGAAATTGCCATTTTGAAACAAAAATTATTTGATTTTAAAGATTCATATTTTTTTAACAATTTTAGGTTACGCTAGCATTTTACACCAAAAGTTTATATTTTTAAACAAAAATCATTATATGTAGTTCAAACAACAGTTTCGAGTTGTTAACAGTTTTAGTGTATACTCATGTTTTTTACAGTAAATTGGTTATTAAGAAAAAAATTTTTAATACAATAAAATAGATTTCAACGAAGATTCACATATTTTTAACAATTGTAGGTTACGCTGGTGTTTTACACCGCAATTCGGTAGTTTTAGTAAAAAACAATCATTAGATTTCAAAGAACATACATTTTTTTTCCAATTGTAGGCTAGGCTAGTGGTTTTCGCCGGAAATATTGATTAAGATTTCAAATAAGATTAAACATGTTTGAGCAATTCAACGTAAGATTCACGTTTTTTATTGTAATTCGGTTATTTTAAACAAAAATAATGAAATTTGAAATAAGATGTACTGTTTGGAATTTATCATTCAAAATTATTAAATGTATCACTTTTGTAAAATTGTTGGCTTTGTTGGTATTTTATACCTGAAATCGTTTACTTCAAACAAAAAAATGAGGTA
>CAKNWT010055198.1:0-12264 GCA_932066315.1 Andricus coriarius | reverse complement strand
CATGAAGAAGTTCGAAGGTAATGATTAATAATAGTTTAGGGTCTCGCTCCATGAGCTGTGAACCGGGCCTGAGGTGTCAGTTCCAAATACGTGTATTTCAATTTTTTTGTGTGATTGAGTCTGTTTTAATTAATTCATTATGTTATTAGGAGAAGAAAATATATTACTTAAATGTAGTTTTGAGCGATTTTTAAAACCTCGAACAAATTATAACCTTAAAAATGCGTTTTTTCTTCTTAGAAATGATTTTATTTCAAATCTGACATTTTATGGGTCAAGTTTATAAGACCAATGTAATTTACTTTGATATTTTTAGTTTTCATTCATTTTATTCTTCAGATCCTTTTACAAAATAATGTTCAAACATTCGAATTTTTAATAAATGTTTACAGTACTTCATTTTATAGGTTATGTGCGTTTTGAAAAAGTAATATTTATGTAAATTTAATATGATTGAAATGAATAAAAAAAGGACAAAAACGTAAGCAAAGAAATAAAGAGACGTATGAAAAAATAAATCCGTGTTTAAGAGACGTATTCCTCTATTGTAAGCCATATTAAAGTAAAAGAACATACTGTCATATGCGAGTATACGTGAAAATATAAGTTATGTTTTGGGAGTGTATAATTTTGATAAATTATAGTGTTTTTTAACAAAAATTTATTAATAATGATGAAATGATTTCTTGAATCTTAAAGTACTAGGGAGTTCATTCGTCCAGCGTGTAACATTTGCATGCAGTGACTCAAAATACGGAAGGGCAACCATTCGTGTAAAAAAATTTTTTTTTAATTTTTAATCCACTATATTGGATGAACTATTTTGAGTTTAAAAATGCTATTATTATATTTGGATTCAGCAACCTAAAGACCTTAGGATGACCATTTCTATACACTGGTGACTGTTTTGAAAATTTTGATCCGCAATATTGGATCAGCCATCTTGAATTTTGAAATTCTGATGGCCATGACCACGTACGACCCCGAATATTTTGTATTATACTTATTTTCAGTTATGCGTTTACACACCAATTTGGGTTCGCTTGAAGACATTTACGTGATCCCTCAAGGACGTAATAATATGTTTATGTGACAAATACCTTGGAACTTGGGGAAACTGTTACTTATAGAATAAAAACTGCTTTTATTTTTCTTATAGTTTTGAATATTTTTAATAGGTATAAGACAAATTTTCTGTTACAGAGTATTTTAATAAGAAGCAGCCAGCCGTTGTGCGGTGCAACCGGAAAAAGATGTAAAGAAGATGAAAGACTATTGAATGCCGTTTTGGGACCAGGAAGAAGGGGGTAATGCTAAATATTCTTTCTTTCCACACCATGAGTATATAGTTGAAAAGTGAAATACTTTTAATAGCGAGGTGCTACTTCCAACTATTTTTATTTTGTTTAGAAAAGTTTAGTTTGACAAAAAAATGTTCAATTCCAAATTTTTATTTTACGCTTTGCAATAAACTTCTTGCTGTAATTTAAAACAAAACTTACAAGTCAATTACAGCCCTAATCCTCCCACCTACTTTTAATTATTCGATTCTTTGTTTTTGTCTCTTGTGTAAGATAGCTTTTTTTTAAATACATTTTTTTAAACACTGGGAAAAGAGCCCGTTTTTCAATCCTGAACTTATCCAATCGAGTAACGAACGTCAAAAACCGCATGCAAAGAAAGGTTTGGTTGCGGCAACCAGAAATCGAGTTCTCCCAACCGAACTGTCGGGTTGCCTATGGACTGACCCAACTCACGGGTTGCTGTGACTGAACTGGTTCGGATGTACCAAGTTTGGTCACTGTAACCGAAGAGTTCGGTCGCAGTAACCAAACTGCTCGCTTAACATCAGTATTTAGAACCGAACAGTTCGGTTACAGTAATCTAAAAGTTCGATTACAGTAATAGCACCGTTGGTTTACAGCAAACTAACTGTTTGGTTACATCAATTGATACCCCTTCCCTCCCCCTTACCACCACTCCTGTGGGATTGGGTGCTGGGTTACAAAATTACACACATATTTGCAGAATACGCTTAAAACTGCCGAATTTTGAACATTTCAAAGTTGTCATTTGTCAATTTTCTGTCTTGTGAAAAATATAAAAGATTAAAAAAATATATTATTCAGTTGAAAGTAAAACTCTGCTGCGCCTAAGCCTAAAGCATTATTTATTTCTAAATCATCAATGCCAAGGCAGAAAGGTAATAAACTCTGTCGATTGAACGGCACCGAAACGGTTCTCAAACGGAACTGCCCAGTGCCATTTCAGTGCTGCTCGTTTAAAGCTACTCAGGTTCCAGTTTAAATTGCCTAAAGGCATTCCCTTTATACCTGCGATTAGGCTATCAAGTAGACAAGCTGAAAGGGAATAAAAATTAAAATGTTTAAAATTTTGAAGTTACCGCTATGAAAGTTAGAAACTCAGAATTCACGGGTTTCGATAAGTTCAAATATCTAACTCTTTTTTTTTTAGAAGTTTAAAATTGGAATGAATATAATGTATCTTGTAAATGGAATGAGATAATCCAAAAAAGACGAAATTTTTTAATTTTACTCCAGAATAGTTTATTAGTATATAATTTATAATTATAAAACATACATAATGAGAAAAATTATAAATTAAAAAAAGTGTAAGTTCCGTTTAGGTGCCGAAATCAGCACAAACAGTCACGGAAACGGCACGGGTGGCCCAGTGCCGTTTCAGTGCCGTTTCATCGACAGGGAAGGTAGTTCCTTGAATGCCATGTCTTTTTGGTGCACACTGTAGAATTTCGATTTAAAGAATTCTATTGCACTTCAATTCACCTTCAGCAGAGGCTTATGAAATATTCTGAAATAGAAACACTGATGCTACTCAGCTACGGTTAGGGTGGCGTGTCATAACGGTAACTGGCCTCCACAGAACGCGGCAATTCTCGAGTTTGTGGAGTGCGAGTAGGCCAGAAGGTGAAAAGAAAATTATGCAGACGGGTGCTGAAAAAGCATTAGATTATTTAATAAAAAAATTAAATAATTAATACTTTTTTAATATTAATGTATGTATAATTTAACATTCTATAATATATCTTAATCATCACCCTAATAGCACGGAGCGTTCCAGGAACGTTCCACTGGAACCTGAGGGGAACCTGCCGTTATTGTTATTTTTAACAAGAATTATCTTGTAACCCGTAAGAGATAGGTAAAAATGGATGTCATTTTTGAGTTTTAAGTATCGCATATACTACACTATACTATGATATCCATATTGCAAACTGACATCGACTGTGACCTATCACTTACTGTTTACGCGATATTTATTGGTAATAATAACAATAACGGTCATTTATTTTTGGAACGTTCCTGGAACGTTCTCAAGCGGCGGAGATTTTACACGTTCCGGGAACGTTCCAGGAACATTCCTTGCTATTAGGGCAGTGCAGACCAGTACACTAGTGCGCACGCGTAGCGCAGTGAGCCGTAACGGAACTGCGAGATTCGTGCAACCAAACTGTTACAACCAGACAGTTAAGGTCGTCACAACCATAACAGTTTGGTTGCCACAAACCGTCGTCCAGTTCAGGAAACCGAAATAGTGCCAACCAAACATAGTTTTTATTAACAATACATGAGAGAGGGGTAGGAGAGAAATAGAGGTTTCCTATCTGGTTTGATGAGTCTAGGCTATTAGTCTAAGATATTTCTTGTTCGGAAATGTTATTATTATTTTCCGCTATTGTTCATCTAATTGATGCGATGTAACGTTTGGTCTGAATATATATTTGAAATGTTTAAAGTATTATATTATTCGTTAATCTTGAACAATTTTGTTGTAGGTATATTGTTGACACGAGGTCTGTCACTCAAGCTCAAAGCGCAAGAGCCAGAGGCGGTGGAACGGAAATAGATGCAGCTTATCCTCAATGGCGAAAAGTACACAAAGCAGTTCCACGTCCAAGCGATTTAACAGATAGTTTAAGTAAATTAATCGAAGCTTGCAATGACACTGGATGCTCCACTTATCAGTGGCTTTCAAGATTAGATGGCAGCGGGTGGTTATCAGGAGTTCAAAGTGCTCTAAACGCTGCTTGTGTAGCCGCACAATGCCTTCATCATGAAGTGGCCGCAGTTTTAGTTCACGGTAGGAATTCAAGAAATGACTTGCAAAAACCTTTGTATTAAGAGCATGTAACACGGTATGTAATCTAAACTTACAAGCAAAAATCAAGTTAGAAGCCAGAAATTAGATTTGCTGTTTTCCTTTTAAACGAATGGACGAAAATATTGTAACGACATCAATAGCCTCTCCCCCTTCCACCCTCTCAATAGAGAGCCAATTTCTCTCATTTTCACAGGAGAATAGTAAATGCAAAAGAAATATTAAAGTTACCTGTTGCCTGAATATCCTTCTATGTAAGGTTTAGTATGTCACTAGATATAAACAAGCAGTTGTTGCGTATAATCCATGACTTATCTCAGAAGTTTAACAGAGTGCATCTGATTTTAGGGGCCATCGCAATCATCATAGAAATTAGTTAACTGTCACACCCTAAGAAAAATAACGCGTGGCTCAGTAATAATTTTCAGTAGTTCAGTGCTGACATTTACACGCATATTTATTTTACGTACATACAGTAAAACCTCTGAATTGTCTTAACTTGGGGATATACATGGGCGGGTTAATACTATTGTGAACTTGATAAGTGGTTCTCCAATGTAAACATCTTAAATCCGTTAAATATAAAAATGTCCGTTTGTGGGATGAAAGATGTGGCTTAAGGTTATGGTCGGGTATCACATGGTACATGGCGGCTTAGCTCACTTTTCGTATTGTCTTGCGCTGAGCCTACCATAAACTCGTGCTGGATGCTCGTCGAGGCTATTTGGTGCTCAAACGGAGGATACTGTATTACGGTGCGGTGGTACCTTCAAATTGAATTCCTAATGAAAACTGTTCAACAACACCATGGAGGTCGATTCAAAGGCGCGTTCTTTTTTAAAGTGGTGATCCTCAGCTGGGCTAGTCCACTTTTCAGTGAAACGTGCATCTTTTTTATGAAAGAAATTTCTAACCATTTCTCACAAAACAGGATAATTAGCGTGGTAATTCCCAATATATACGTAGAGTTCACTTGTCAATGAAACATGCGGGTTTTTGTTTGTTTCTTATTTAAAAAATTTATAACCATTTTCATACTTTTTTCAAGAAAGAAATTTCTTTGCCATCTAACATGTATCAAAGTAGCTTCTCAAACTAACTAACCTACAGAATATTTTCAAAACTTAGAGAAAGTTCACGTATGCCGTCACACTGTATTTTAAGATTTGTTACTCCCGTACCTTTTGTCATACTCTATAGTGAAATGGCGAGACCTCCACCTGTAATATTACGTAACGTTCTTTTGACCACTCCCCCTTTTTTACTATTTTTTCAAACAGTTATACAAGTATTTCATAGTATTAAATATGGAAATCAAACATTATATGAATATGTGACGTTCTCTAAGAAAAGACTCCACTTTTTCGATGTACAGTTACATATGAGAACATTTAGCCGGATAAATTCTCGACATTTTAGGCCCGGAACAAGTTTCTAAGATGAAAAATGAGGCACCGGTGTACTTCTGAAATTGGAACTTTAAAAAACCGCTTTTCGAGAAAAACTTATTCAAAGTATTATATATTAACTGGATTGTCACCAGATAGAGCATACAATGAAGAATTATTTTACGTCGAAAACTAAAATCAATATTTTTTATCCTTGTTCAAAAAAAATGATCTAGATTACGGTTTTTGCACTACTTTGTATTTATGTTATGAACGGTAGTAACTAATCAATCAAAATTAATTATAAATTTCCCCTCGCTTCTAAGTAGCGAAATTTATGCTTTTCGTCAGAAGAAGGTAATGGGCATGTTCCTCTGTCGCTTATATTTTTAGAGAATGAAATGATACATGAATTTCGTTAAGAACTTAGTTAAAGAGAAAATTCCTTCCTTTGCTCGATGTCGCCTTTTTTTTGCTTTGCTTCAATAGATTTTTGATTCTCGGCAAAACCAGGGAGCGGACAAAGAAAATGTGAGAAAATAAAAACCACGATGGGAACTGTGCTTCCCCAATAGTTAAACTGACGGATGACATACTTGCCTCGCGACAAATAGACAATGAGCGAAGGAAAGTTCAGGGCGCGTAGTTTTAATCGGGAGGAAAGAACTACCTACCTTGATCGCGCCACATCTCCATGGTGTGCCCCGTTGGCTTGTCTCCCCCTCGCCAAGATTGCACTCTCGTATGAGGTGTTACTCCACCTCTAATTACAGGCGCGAGTATGCACCTCTGAGCAGAAAAATTCTGACCTAAGCATTCCGGTTCCCATCCTTCCGTCTACTGGGGTCCGCCTTATATCCTTTGACGTCTCACCGCTATGCGAGAGATACTGATGTGATTCCATTCTTTTCCTACCGGTGCTTTCTGTTTCTCTCTCTTTTTCCCCCATCCATTATTTAACTCACACACGCAAATATTTAAAAAGAAATTTCGGCTGTAACAACTTATCTTCCCTTTTTATGACCTTCGTCCCTTGACGGCTGTAACAATAATTGCATAACCCAGTAATGTGCCTATTCCAAAGTAATAATTTTAGTATTGCGATTGTCCAATTTAATCCTTTTTCTTATTCTAAACATACTTACCCTACTTAGGTTTCGATACGGCACTGGATTTTCCAACTCCCCTTTTCCTTTTTCCATGCCTAACTTTCTTTCTTCCCATTTTGCACTCCACTTCACTTCACTTTCAAGGCACCCTTACATCCTGAGGAGGGACACTGGGCATATGCTGATCGGGCTGACCTGGGCTCCTTTCCAAACCCTACGGGCGCCTCCGTCTTTTTGGTTGGCTGGTTTACCGGATATGTCGACTTTAACTTGGTAATTCCATTGTTTAACCTGTATATTCCTGTCGCGGAATTGATTAACTTGAGCTTTATGTCTTTCATTTCCGTCGCCTGTGCTTCCGCTAGGTTGTGCCATTTCTGCAATGCAAGCCGGACGACTTACGTCTGTTGTCGCACCAAGTGCGATATATTGCTCTGAACCTCCTTGAGTTTGGACATCATCTCTTCGTAGCGTTCGCCGTCTTCATACGCCAGGACTCCTAATGCGGGACCTTCTAACTTTCCGAAGAAACCGAACCAGGGGACCGTTCTTCTTCTTCGATGCATACTAGATGGCAATTTTAGTGGTGCTTGATCCTGGCTTCTTCGAGCTCTTGGATTGCGCTGACCAACTCGTCTGGTAGAATTTCGGCGGTGGCTATCGTTTGACTTAACCTGGAGTACAGAAATAACTTCTCACAGCGAGTACACAGAGCAAGCCTATAGTGGGCGTCGATTCGCTCTAGGCGCTGTTAACAATTGTAAAGGAAGTTCTGTATCCCCTATATCTCCAGATATACGGTTGTTCTCCAGACTCCGGTGACTCGTTGTAGGGGAATCCTCAGATCGTAGAAAAGCCCATGCATCTAGTGAACTCGGTGTTGGCGTAGTCTTCCGCATACTCCGGGAAATGGATGGAACTCGTACATAGACACAACCCACTCAGGACCAATACTACGGCCTACCTAGCCATCGTCAGGTAACTTGTAGAACAGTACTTGAGAATTGTTCTAAGGGTGGAGGGTGATGTTGTCCCCTCCCCTTGTTCCTCCGATCCCGGTGCAACATCAGGACGGTATCCTGAGGCGCCAGCCTTTTGGTTTCCTCATTACCTAAACAGCCTTTGTGTGCAGGTGTATACACCTGCAGACAAAGGCCATTGCACGTGCAAGGATTGCAAGTCATCCCTCAGCCTCTCGAACCCGAGCCTGCTTATATCTGACCTTTTCCTTATCATTACCGAATCGTTAGTTTCCCACCTAGGTAGCCAGTGCGTGCACGCGTCAATGAGGAACTGGGAATCCGTGTGTATTCTTAGCTTCTTGATGTTCGATTTCTTCGTCTGGCTAATGGCCACGGCAGCTTCGTGTTCTGTAGCGTTATTTTCTCTCTTCCCCTCAACATTCTTCGTCGGTAAAGTCATGCACCTAGCCTTCGTCATCAACCAAGAATCCGTCATCCGAAACGTGCAAGGTTTCCTCCTGTCATAGTTAGGCAGGTTTAGTTTTATCAGCGTGTTTCGCGAACCTCATCCCGCTTCTGTCCTCCAAAATCAGATTCTTCTTTTGTGTTTTACCTATGACGCGCGACTAGTTCCCGCAGATAAGACCCTTAAGTCTCCAATTTCTCCTCCGTGGGGAAAGAGGTCAGAGTTCTTGCTAAACGGCCAAAAAACTAGCTCGTAAGGGGTCAAATCGGTCGCTTTATGCACGGATATATTGTGCGCGAATATTGCGTACGGGAGCAGCCTATATAAGGACAGCATGACTCCTCTCTAACGTCCCATTCGTTTGTGGTCGATACCCTGAGGTTGTGACCGTGAGTTATGTTAATGAGCTTAGCTAACTTGCTCATCAATGTGCTGGTAAATGACTTCCCCTGTCTGGTGCAGGGTTGGTCAGTTACGCATAACTCTGGAGTTTTGGACGTATAATACGTTTTCTACGTAATATACATCGAAAAGCGTAGAAACTCAGTAAGTAGCGTTCCGAGATGGTGGAAATGCTGAATTTTACATGCACTTAACCCATCAGCTGCGGAATTTTTTTTCTATCGCGGATTTTCAACTCCTTTTCGATGTTTCATCTATATTACCGCAAGTAACTTAAACTTATTAGCTAATTTACTAATTTAATTAACTACTTAAATAACTAATAATTCAACTAAAAACTAAATACAGTACAAGTCCGATAAGTTGGTGTCTGATAAGTGTGCACTCCCCGTAAAACGTCATCACACGCACGGCACGCACACTAATTGGGATTCTCCCTCTACGTATTCTATTTTGTTTATGATTCGCGCATTATTCTTACGCATGCGCGCACCTAATATCGTGCTACTAGAGGGGACATCCGATAAGTCCGTAATTCCTGGAATTTCCCGCCCCTATAGCCCCGAAATGAAAAACTTATCGGACTTCTACTGTAATTGAAACTTAACCTTTTGCGGCGCACATTTTTCTATCAAACAAATTATACTCTTATATTCACCTTAGTGGGTTTTCGGGGTCGCTGATCACGAATCAAGCTAGATTTCCAAAATTCAAAATGGCGGATACAATATGGCGGAAAAGTTATTTCTTAAGTTGTTAGATTTTTATAAGACTTTTCACTCGAGGGGTTTCGAGGTCGCTGATTACGAATCTGAAGCTCGATTTTCAAAATTCCAAATCGCGGTTCCAATATGGTGGACGTGAAAAGTTTGCAATTTTTTGAAAACTTGTCCGCCATATTGGATCCGTCATTCTGAATTTTACAAATCTGGCTCCGGATTCATAATCAGTGACCCCAAAAACCCCCAGATATCAAGTTTCATAAAAAGTTTGCAATTTTTTTCAAACTCGTCCGCCATATTGGATCTGCCATTTTGAATTTTGCAACTTCGGATTCGTAATCAGCAACCCCAAAACCCCTGGAGTACCAAGTTTCATTCGAATTTATTCAATACGTCGTTCAAAACCGAATCCTTTCGTAAAAAAGAGGGATTTTCAAAATTTGTTTATGTATAACTATTTATAGTTTTATGCAATACGTTAATAATTTTTTTTTAATTTTGCAATGATTCAAATACGATAAAAAAAGGAAATTGTTGTTATTACTTCAAAAACATTGAATCTAGAGAAAAAAGTTGTGAATAAAAAAGGTGGTAATCTGGATTACCACTGCGCCGCCAAGGGTTAACAGATTTAACTAATTTTTTTTTTATGAATTAAATCCTTCACAACAGCAATTAAACAAGAACAAATGAATAATTATGTATGTGATGGGGAATACTACGTAATATAGCCTAATCCCATGGCAGGATTTAAATTTCGAAAATTAAAAGGACAGAAAGCTGTCGTAAACTGTTTGCTTTGCTACAAATAGTTACAAAATATGAATTTAAATGGACTAGAAAGTCACAGGTACCTTAGAAATGGTTAATTTTTCATATAAAATGTATTTTTTATAGTGAATAGGTATATTATAGGTTAATGTAGGTTATGTTACAATCAGGCGATGCATGCGTCCTGCATGTTTTGATTCATACATATAATACGTTGCCACACCTTAAAAACTAGGGACGTATTATTCTTAGTAATATTTGCGTATAAAACTGCATATAATATCTAAAGTATTATATGTTTCCAACCCTGCCATGGTGTCAGAATGCATTTTGGCGTGCCGTACACTGCAAACAAATGCGTCAAGCGCGCCCTGTCTGCCTTAACCTTCCCGAAACTAAAATTAAAGGTCCAAAAGCGCGCCCTGTCTGCCTAATTGTTTGCGTTCGGGAACTAAAATGAAGGGTGGCTTACCTGTCAGCCACTTGCTACTCACTTGGTAAAACAGTGTACAATTTGATGAAGTCGGTAGAGAAGATCGGAATGGGTAACTCTGATAGGATAAAAACCAGAGGTAAAAACAACGGGTTGAAAATTTTCAGAGATAAATTTATTTATTTTAATTAGAAAAAAAAGAAAAGCTGTCTAGTGTGAAATCTTTTTTTGCTTAGTAGCATATATACCTCTTTCCTCATATAGTACAATTTGGAATTAAATTAATGATATTTCTAAATAATGAAATATAATTACAACTTGAATTCTTATTGTCTCGTGTATATATTTTTTAACTTTTGTGATTAATTTTCTCTATAAATAAATTATAATACAATTATACAAATTAATTTTAATAAACTTTCCTCTCAATTTTTTCTGGAATCGTAAAATAGAATTACGGCAAGATTTATATGTTTAATATTTATTTTTCCTTATAAGGCCTATTAACGAACTGTCTATTATTACAAAATGTTATGTAAGAGATGTCGTAGCACTATACATTATTAATCTAAAGGAAAGTTCCGTAATACTAGACAGTGCCTGTTAAGTCGATCTTTTAAGAGTATCACGTTTACCCAAAAGTAAGGTTTAATTAGTTCGGTTTTGACTTCATTTTGGCTTATAAACTAGAAAAATATTTCAAATCAAAGAAATAGTATCAAAAAAATAATTTCGTTAAAACAATGCAGATGAAAAACATTATTATTTCAAATGAAGCGAATTTTCACTTTGAATTAAAAAAAAAAATTCAAGAAACGATATCTTACATTAAAAAATACATTTTTCTGGATGTTGAAATTCTCATGTAGAATGCCAAATTATGTCCGACTCTCGGAATTTGTTATGTAACAAATTAAAAAATAATTAAAACACTCAATGAGTAAAAATATATATTATATTATATTACTGAATTCCAAAAAAAATCATATGAAAACTGCCAAGAATTATATTTTTCCTAGTAAAAACATGAACGACCCCAAGATAAAGTATTTTGATAAGTTCTTTAAGAAGCTATTGCGAAAATTTTTTTAACTGCAATGTATTTTTATTATACAATATACAATTATTATACATGATAAATTAAAAAAATTGTATCATACTATTTTTCTTAATATTGCCCATTTCTGAAATTGCAACAAAAAAGCCGTAAAAATTAGAACTCGAAAATAATTTCAACAAATTATGAAAGTAATCTCTCAGTCCGGATTTGTGAAAATTAAGCCACTAATTTACAATTAAATTGCACTAAAGTGAATAAGCAGCTGACTGATTTCATAAAATATTTTTCAAATGAACAAATTTATTGTTTGGAACATTTGTTTGATAAATAATTTGACTATTACCTATTCGTTGTTTATTATTAAAGTTTATTGATTTTTTTGTTAAACTGTAATGGATTCTTATGATTGTGAAAAAGGCTACTTCTTCGGAAGCGGCATTGGGCTCTCTATAGTCTATAAAGTATATACAGGTATAAACCATCCCAAATTTGTATAACGCCAAAGGCCTAAACACATCGATATCTTGCAAGGAGTTAGCATCTCGAGTACCGAGGGACGGCCCCTTGCAAGACTTGACAAGTTTACGCCTATGGCGTACAAAATATTTGGGGAGCCCATGCAGCTTTCGGAAAACTGTCTCATAACTGACCTGTGAAACAGTCAGGCCTGAAATTTTAAAAAAGTAAACACATTGGCGGGTAGTTTCTAGGTCCTAGGATTCAATTTTCTCGGATAATAAATGTGTTTTCTAAATATTATGAATTTTTAAATCAATGATAATAATAAAATAATTTCGCAATTTTTTCAATA
>CAKNWT010055194.1:0-10829 GCA_932066315.1 Andricus coriarius | reverse complement strand
ATGGTTTTCTTCGGGTTTTAACGTTCACATTTTATGTTGAACATTATTATTTATCCAGAACATCTTTATTCAAGGCCTTTAAATATTTGACGAAACATAAAATAAACAATGATTATTTAGCCCTATAGTACATAAAGTTGAATTTATATCAAAGCAAATTTTTTTTAAGTTGACTAAAAATAATGTTGAATAACGAACAGTTTATCTGATATTTAATATCTTATATTTATAATAAAATGAACAATTTGTTTGACTGACAAATTCAAGGTTGGGCCCGAAAAAAACCTTCAGATTCAGCCATTTCTCTCGCGGACATTCTCGGAGCGTCAGCTATGAAATGCATCGATCGCGATCGACGCTAAAGTGGTGGGGGTAGCGCTCGAGCGAGAAATTGGAGAAGCGGACATTCTCGGGGCGGACATTATGGGAGCTTGGACTGTACATTAAAAATGTCGAAATTTTCATACTGCTATATTGAAAATGAAAGTCTTCCTGAACGAAAGGCTTTAACTGCAAAATTTTTAATTTTGATCATACAAAATTAAACACTTTTAAATTGTAAGGTTTTTGAATTATACAAACCTAAATAGGCACTAGTTTTATCCAACTGAAAATTTGACACATTTTAAATGATATGAATAATATTTCAGAATTTCATGCTTATTTTAAGCAAAAAATTTAGGAATAATTAAAAAAGCGCGATTCCTGTGCAAAAAATAAAAATTTAATAAAAAATTTTTGATAAATTTAATAATTAAGTATCTAATATATTTAAATTACCATTTTAATTTGTCCGTGGCTACGTGTACATAAATTTATGTACGAGCAGCCGCATTTGTTCGGTAAATATAGATACTATTTTTTAATTTTATTATATATTCTTATATAAACATTATTGGAATGAATCGTAATAGTTCCAATATTAAAATTTGTGTGGAAACATTTTTCTCTTAATTTGTTATGATATTTCTAATATATTTGAATGTATATTAGCTTTCGAATCAAAATACTCAATGAAAATAACTAAATTGCTGAATTTATCTCGAAAAGCAAAGTAGAATACTATTCCACGAAAAAAGAAATTCGACCTCAAACAATGAATGAGCATAATAAAGTTTATTTTGGTAAATCCCGTGTTCGTTTTTTTTTGCACAAGCTTTATATTTAAATTTTTTCCTTTTTCTAATGTAAGTCTTTACTTGTCTTTATTCTTTCATCTCAAGTTTCCCCTTGCAGAATATAAAGGAGGTAAGAAAATGTATTCTATAATTTATAGATAAATTAATGAGGCTTGCTGAAACAATTCTTTATGTATATTTTATGTGTCCTTAATAACTTCTTATTGTTATTCTTATTTTCTGCTTCATCTTTTCCATTAGCAATATTTCTCAAATCCTCATTTTTGTTCTTTAAAAAAAAAATATATATTTGAAAAAGTCTCAGAATCTTAATCTCAGATAAGAATATTTCATATGATAACTGAAAAACCATATCAAGTACTGATTCATTTACGCATACTTAAACGAATTTTCAGTCACTTTAATTAAAACATTTAGGTAATTTTAATTTTACCGAAAAGTCATTTAAAATAGTTTTAGTATACTTTATTAACCTGAGATTTTCTACTACAAATTGTAAACACTTAACTGTAATGTTAGTAGTTCTTCACTGAAATTTTGATTTTTTCAGTATATCTTATTATTATTGGCAAATATCCAGCTTTAAAAATACTATATAACTAAATTTACCATTTTAGCGTTTTCAACAATAAACTGTATTTTATATTTTAACTGTGTTTGTAACATGCTCGTACTTCATGTTCTGGAGCGTTATCTGCGGCTGACCATAAAGAAGCTTATACTACTAATTCGGCTTCATTTCTGGGGAACAAAATACCTACACTATAAAACTTATTTTTTAGACTGTTTAAGAAAAACAAATTATTTTTGACTCTGCTTGTTTAAAATGTTTAAATTTTAAAGTCCATTATATTAAAACGAAATTTGAATATCGATTTTTGAAATAATTAAGGTGTGTAAATAAAACCGCTCTTCTTGATTCTCAGGATGGATTCGACATCAAGAAAATAGCTCATTTGTAAAATTTAGATAGTCAATTCCTGAGTTGTTCTATTTTTAAATTGTATTTATAACATTCGCTTTTAATCGAGTAATAATACGTAATTCGAATATTGATGTATGAAATAATTGGCACAGCGAGTGGTGTAAATAGAATCTAATCTGCCTGATTCCCTGGATGGATACTTTATGATGAAAATAATTAATAATTAAATTTTCCAGTCCTCAAACATATGACAGTCTATTTCTGAATCATCCCAATTAGAAATTGGGTTTATAACCCTTCCTTTTAAGCAAAGGATAACACGTAATTCGAAGATCGATTTTTGAAATAATTGGCACAGCAAGATGTGTAAATAGAATCCGATCGGCCTGATTCCCAGGATGGATTCTTCAGGAAGGAGATAACTAATAATTAAATTTTCCAGTGTTAAAATATGATTGTCCATTTCTGAAGCATCCTAACTTGAAATGGGGTTGATAACCCTTCATTTTAAGCGACTAATAACACCTAATTCAAATATCGATTTTCGAAATAATTGGCACAGCAAGAGGTCTAAACAGAATCCGATCTGCCTGATTCCCAGGATGGTTTTGCCACGAAGAAAATAACTAGGGGAGCAATTTTTCAGACGTAATGAAATCCTGTTATCCCTGCTAATTCGATTACAGTCTAGCCGTCGAAAACGTTACGCGATATGCAGGCCATCGAGAGTGGGTCTCGAAGGAATGGCTTCCGTTATTACTGCACCCGTACTGATTGCATCCGGCAGACGAAGGTTAATGAAGGCTAATGCCTTGACGTTTGTGGTATGTGCTGCGAACCTAACTTGGCCAAGTGATTTTCAAAGTGGGTTTCCTTTAAGAACGAATGCGCGTTATCCAAGATGGCTCTCTAATTGCATTCGAGCTCATTTTCCACCTTTCGTGATTTCCAGAGTCGATTTTATCTGTGCTATTTATCAGCTTCGTGACTTTTTCAACTAATAGTTGTGAATTAGGAAATCGTCATTAACGAGGAGAATGGACAGTTTTATTTGCTGGTTATCTATAATATTTCTAGTTCCATTTCTTTCAAGGTTAATCCTTTTTAAACTGAAATGGATAATTCATATTTTGGAGAATTAAGGATTTATCATGCAATTTTATTTCATTGACACATATTTTAATTGCTCAAGTCACAGAATCGTCTTGGCACAAAGTATGTTGTTTCTCAAAATATTTTAGACGACACTTATTTCAATTCTTTGACTGTATCTAATCTATATTCGTGGCTGTATCTAAACTAATAAAGATATTTCACTTTTTCTTTTTGATTTAAATAGATCTTGTTTTTTTACTTTTGAAATATGCCAGAATTTTTTTTAAATTCAAAATAGAAACAATAGCGGCGGATTTTCGGAAACAAACATTAACTTAATTTCCTCAAAGAGACCATCTTTTTTTTACCCTGATTTTCCAAAAGTTGGTACTAATATGATCTATGTATCCCAGAAGAAATCATATTGTGCCCGCGTCTTGGAGAAGAGAAAATTGGATTTCTCTGTAAGAAAAAGTTAAAAAAAGCAAAATTGTACCACTTAAAAACTCCTTTAAAAAGTCTCTTAACAAAGTCTGCTATGATTGTATTTTTACTAAAACAATACAATTTTGTGAAACTTTGTGAACATAATATAATGTTTAAATCCACAAGATAAAAAAAATGTCTTAGAAAATTTTGAAAAAATTTATGATTTTGAGAAAAATATAATATTTGCCGACTTTATTCGTATTTGAGCGAAAATTTCAAGCCAGAAAACGCAAGATAGTCGAAAGTACCAATAAACTTTTTTTTTTGAAGTTTTTGAGTGAAACAACTTCGTTTATTATTCATTTTTTTTCGTAGCTCATCTCGTTAATGCAAAAAATGCGAAATTTTATTTTTCATAAAAAGAAATCTGATTTATTCTTCTTCATGAAGCGAGAACAAGATAATTTCTTGTTGGATATATGCTCCATATTAGTAACAACTTTTAAAACATCAAAACATAAAATAAAACTATGGCGGATTTCGAAAACGAACGAAATTGTCTACTTGAATCAAGAAGAAAAAGAGGAATATCTATATATTTCAACAAATTTTTTAGAAATTGCGTCACCAGCTTAAAAAATTCTAATACTCATCACATTGTCAAATATTTTTCTTCGTGCAATGGGTGAAATTTATGTCGTTTAAAATCCTTAAATATAAGCTTATTTGGTCTCGAAACGATTCTGTGATTTAAAATGATTTCGCTCTGCAACAATTATTTTATAAAGGTTTGTTGAGATGAATTTACTTGAATTCAGATCATTTCAGTAGCTCCTACATATGTTTATAAGTTTACTAGAATGCCCTTTAATTAACTTATAAATGATTTTTATTTTACTTTAATTCAAAATAATCCAACAAAATCAGTGGCAACATCTTGAATACATAAGACTTCAATATAATTAACTTGAATCTACCAGAATTCACTACGATTATCTATAATCCACCATAACCCACTATAATTAACTGTATAGTATCATAATCCACTAGAATGCACTAGAATCATTACAAATCCTCTAGAATTCACTGGAATCCAGTAGAATCCACTTAGATTTATAAGAATGAACATGAATTCAATGGGATTCTCCTGAATTTATTGGTCTCGAATTCCACTACAATTGACTTGTTACCACTAGAATTGGCTTGAATGAAATAAAATTCGTTAGAATCTAAAAAATTGATTATAATCTACTTAAATTCACAAGAAAGCATTTAAATTCACTAGCACTTTCCTGCATTCGTTTGATTCGAATATAATTCTTGAGTTCTTGAATCCATTATATTCCACTGAAATTCACTAAGTCCATTATACTTCATTTAAATCCGCTTGAATTTATCAGAATTTACTTTAATCCACCAAAATTTATTAGACTATGCTATAATTTAGAAGCAGTAATCAACTATAATTCATCGGAATCGACTAAAGTTTATTCGAATACACTGAAACTTAGGAAACTCTACTTGAATTTACAAGAATCAGCCTGAATTTATTAGCATTCTTCTAAATGCATTTTACTTCAATATAGCTCACTTCAATAACAATAATCAGCTTGGAGGCGATTATGTAACTTTTCAAATTTACTACGACTTTCTTGAAATTCAGGTCGGTTGTAATTTTGTTCACATTATAATTGTCACAACAATTTAAAAAAAAAAAGACAACCACTGTGAATTTCGAAAAAATGAAAGTGAAAATGTTACATATAATCGCCACCCTAAATTCACTAGAATTAACTTGAATCTTCCAGAATTCATTTGAATCCACTAGAATTTACTAGAATCGAATAGAAATAATTAAAACCCACTATAATTTATTGAAATTTATTTAAACATAAAAGAAACCACTTTAATTTACTAGCATTCTCTTGCATTCATTTGAATCGAAAGTACTTCCCTTCAATTCACTATATGCAAGGGCAATCTACAGGCAATCTACAGTTTAATTCACTAGATTTAAATCAAATCAAAGAAAAACTAATGAAATTGATTTATTTTTTTCTTGATTTAATTTAAATAACGTGAAATAACTTTAAACTTACTTCAATTTCTTTCAATTCATTTCAAAGTAACATGATTTTATCCAAATTTAGTATGTATATATACATTTTTTTTTAATGAATATGTAAATATGATTTTATTTTAATTCACTAGAAAAACCTGCGCATTGAATAAATTTGTACTTGTTTCATTCATAAATATGCTGCAATTTACTTAAAATTAGATTAAATACACTTAATATATAGTTCACTGGCCTTAAATTTATCCTTAAAATTACATTTTTATCACTTAAATTCAGTGAAATTAATTTTTTTAATTAACTTCAAATCTCCTTAAATGTGCCTAAAATTCACCCTGAATTTAAATATAATTCAGGTTTACATCATACCGTCAAGTAGTCGACACCTCGACCATTTTATATCTTCTACTTCATGATGAAATAAAAACTAAATCACAAAATAGGAAGAAAACAAAACTAACTGGAACAAGATAACAAACTTCAAACTTTTCGACATTTGTTTCCAACTATCCTTTATGAAGACAAGTTAGATGTTAATTAACATCATGGAAATTCTCTTGGGAAGTAGTTGAGATGCTTCTTTGATGCCTCAAGGGAAGTCTTTAACGTCTTCTAAATTGCTCATCATTATAGATCTTACAATAACGTTAGCAAGACTAATGATATTTGCCTAAAAGTTCACTATAGAATAAATGGTCATAAACGCCTTAACGAACCTAATATCTAATTCAAAGTGGCTGCAGTTTGAGGAAAACCTAGAAATCAGGGAAATGTCAGAAATTTTTGTTAAAAATTGAAAACGTCAGGGAATAGATAAGAAGAAATATAAGTAACTATCCTGAATAATCAGGGCTCTCACACAGTCAATTTTAGTCACTTTTTTTCTCAAATCAATTTTTTGTGACTTTTTCAAGATAAAATTCGTATGGTCACTTTTTTAAATTAAAAGATTACTTAAGTCTTATTCTTTAAATAAATTAACCACGGGGGAAATCATCATTGAATATACATCTATACCTATTTCTGAATTTTCTTGAATTCTTTTGAAATCTTCTGGGGTATTTTCACATTTTTAAACTATAACGGATTTTCAGGATTTTAGGGCATTTTGGATTTTTTAAATGAATTTTCACGAACTTTGAAAAGTTTAGAAGCTCTGTCAAAGATTTAAAAAAAATCGACAAATATTTTACTATATTTTAAAAGATTCTACGGAATTTCCATTCGATTTCAGTATTTAAAAAGATATCAGAGATTGTTAAAGATTTTAGGGTTTGAAATATTCAAAAGAATTTTCAAGAGTGTAAAAAAGTTGCAATGTATTCCAAAGGATTTTAAAGAATTTTAGGGTATTTTCAAACATTCCAGGAATTTTCAAGAGCTTTGAAAGATGCCAAAGTATTTTCAGACATTCTCAAGAATTCTAAAAATATTTCGGGATATTTTGAAAGAGATTTTATTATCATATTTTGAAGTTTCATCACATTTTGAAAAATTGCAAGGGATTTTCAATTGATTTCAATAATTTACAGGGATTTAAAAGAATTCAAAACAATTAATGGTGTTTTTTAAATTTGCAAGAAATTTTTAAGGGCTATACAAATTTTTAAGGGATTTCCAAGGATTTTAATTGTTTTTTTTTATTTGTAAAACATTCAAGAAATGTTCAAGAGTCTTATAGGACCTAGAAGATTTCACAATACTTTTAAAGATTTGAAGGGATTTTATCAGATTTCCGAGGATTTCAATAATTTAAAAAGATTTTAAAAGTTCCCCAGATATTTAATTAAATTTTCCAAGATGTAATAGGATATCAGATTTTATGTAATTTGACGGAATTTAATTATATTTTAGCGCATTTTAAAGAATTTATTCACAAGAATTGAAAGATTTCGTATCATGTTAATGATTTTCAAGTATTTCAAGGTATATCCAAAGATTTAAGGATATTTAAAAGGATTCAAAGAAAGTTTTAATTTATTTTAATAATTTAAAAATATTTACAAATATTTTCAGGAATTTTAGGACATTCTAAAGATTCCAAAGAATTTTCATTTGATTTTAATAATTCGAAGGAATTTTAGGCAATTTAAATTTCAAATACTTAACGGTATTTTAAAGAATTCCAAAAATTTTGTAAGTTATTTCAATGATTTGAAGTGATTTTAAAGGACTTAAAATATTTTAGGGTATTGTAAAAGATTCTAAGAAATTTGTAATTTATTTCAATAATTTAAAAGGATTCAAGTGGGTTTGAAATATTTTGGGGTATTTTGAAAGATTCCAAGGAATTTTTAAAAGATTTATACATTTTAAAGCGATTTCTAAGGATTTTAATGACTTTGAGGGATTTGAAGAAATATTCATGAGATTGTAAAAAGTTTGATAGAATTTCGGTAAGTATGAAACGATTTTACAGGATCAATGATTTTGAGGAATTTTAAAAGCTCTCAAGGTATTACAATCAATTTTTCAGTATTCCAGGAAATATCGGATTTCATAAAATGTTACGTGATTTTGTAATAGCGTAAGGGATTTCAAAGAATTTGTTCATCAGAAGTAAGGCATTTCGCAGGGTTTTAAAGATATTACGAGATTTGTAACTATTTTTTGCAATTCATTTGAGTCCATTTAACATTCATCCTAAATTCCTAATTATTTATCCTAAATTATTTTCATTTACTTTGAATGCTCTTACATTTTTTAAATTCACTTAATTCTTCTATGTTCACACAATTCTACTCAATTTAATGGATTTTTTTGAATTTTTAAAAGTTTTTGTTTAATTCATCCTGCAGCCTTTTAAACTTACCTTGAATTCTTAAGAATTTTATCGACTTTGATTGAATTCCCTTTAATTTTTATAAACTCATTTTCAAATTAATGAATCCAATACATTTTTTCATATTCCTTAATCATTTTCATTTCACTTGAATTTTTTTTAATCATCGTGAATTTTGATGAATATCATTGAATGATTTACAATGCCCTTAAATTTCTCTAAATTCACTTAAATTTCACTGAAATCAATGGATCTTTTTGGATGTCTATTTTTGTTAATGTATTTGAATTCTTTTGAATTTAGCTTAAATTGTTTTGAAATCTTATGAATTTATCCAGAATTCGTTAAGATTCACGTGGAATCTTTATAAATTTCATCGAATTCTTTAAAAATATTTTCAATTTAAAAGAACATTGATTGCATTAATGATGCATGTAAATCACTCTTAGTCACATGAAATGGATTTATAAACATTAAAGAAGAATATTTTACTGAATTGTCGATGTGTCCTGACCAAGTAATATTTTGGAAGGGTGTTTTATGTTCAATTGATGCATCTAGCTGTACAAAATTTATTAGAATGATTTTAGAAATGCTGGAAATACCACGATAGTTTTTTCATAAAAAAATTTTCTGTAAATTCATTGTAATCATTTTTGTTACTGATGGATGTATTTTATATGTGATAGACGGTATATTCTGAAATAAATAAACTACTACTACTACTACAATTACAATAATTAATCAAAAATTCATAAATTTGAATGAAGAGTTATTTTATTCCACTTATAAAAGATTCTATATTAAAAATATTTCAAGATTAAAATTTTGATCTGCAAGTATTAATGGCCAGGGGAAAAAAATTATTCAGGGAAGAATCAGGGAAAAGTCAAGAAATTTTGAAAACGAAGTTTTGCGGCCACCCAGGTAATAAATCTAACTCTTAATTGCGGACTTCCACTATGAAAGAACTGGAATTAACTCAATCCAATTTACAACCTCGAGATGAGTTTTGTACTATGATTGATGAATTACGACATCCTGAAGAAGCTTCAGAATTAGAGTCTTCTTTTAACCGTGGGATTGAAATCTCGTTTCGAACAACAAAGTAATAAGAGCGCTCGTCTTATAGAATTGGATGATAGAAGATACCTCCTTAGGTAGGGTTGCTCTGTCTGTAAAGAAAGATGAGAAGTCATCGTCATCTTTCTCCGGTAGGAAAAGTTAGAAGGAAACTTTGTACAACCAGATAGGAAGATGGATGATGATGCGATTCAATGAAACTGACGGGAATGGGCAAGGGGGAAAAAAAGAAACAAAAAGCGAGGAAAATACTAGGGTCGGAAAGAAATTGCGCTTCTTTATGGCTCTGCCCTTTCTTTCGACTTGTGCGAGTTCACTAACAAGTTACTCGGATCTCAAGGCAGATAAAATTATATACCTACCTGAAACGTGAGTACGAGCCAACTTCAATGAAGAATTGCAGACCGAATAAAAGAAAATACTTTTGATAATATTTTATTCAGGGACGCAAAAGAAAAAAAGAGTGCGAGGTTGTGAATAAATTTTAGTATTCTTAGGTTCCAAACATCCTTTTTGGACATCAACATATAGAGACTCCAACCTTACTAAGTGTACCTAAATTTTGCCTTCAACAGGAAATCGACAGACACTAACCCTTTAACTGAACTCTAAATACTCAAATTACTCCAAATATTCCAACTCTCAATAAGCCTCGAGGTAATGCCTGACGTACTCAACCCTGTAAATTCTGTATGTCGTCTTCAGTCCTCTTGTGGAAAGTATATAAATGTATTAAAACATGATTAAGCGAAAATGCAGTACGGTCACCTATCCGAGCGTCAACTGCGCCCGTCCGTACTTAACATTCGAGATCTTATTCAAGATCTCAACATTTAGATCGTAGCTCTTATACTTATTCATTCGTAAACCATTAATTATCGATTAAAAAATATTGTTTGACTTAAGGAAGATTCTAAATCTTGAAAGTGTTTCATATCTAGAAATCGAATAAGCGCAACTATGAAGTTAGCTGACAAGCGCTGCTCGGCTCTCACATGCGGAGAACCGTCTGCCCGGCAGAGAGGGGGAAACGTGAAGTAACGTGTGTGCCCGGCGAGCGCGCGCTCGTTTTACGCTGGTCTAACCAAGGTTCTCCGCATTTGGGGTGACGGACAACTTTGCACGTAGCAACTTTGCACGGGCCCAACTGTGCACGTCGATGGCCAGACGGACAACTGTGCACGTCCATCTGTGCACGTCCAAGACCACAGGAGCCCATCTGCGCACGTCGAAATTTCGACGTGTAAAGTTGTCCAAGTACCGTCTGTGCACGTGCACAGTTGTCCAAGTTACAACTGT
>CAKNWT010055176.1:0-13089 GCA_932066315.1 Andricus coriarius | reverse complement strand
CTGTATATCTGCATATAGGTTATTCCCTATATTAAGGCCACTTTTGATAATATTATATTTTGTTTTTTAAGAAAGTACCACTAAATATACCTTTTCCTTTCATCATAATTATTTATTGATTCTGGAATAAGTAATCTTGAAGGTGTTCAAACAAAAAAAAAAAGAACAAAATTTTTTTTTCACGTTAAAAAAAAGAGATAGAAGAAAAACAACGTTTTCGAAAAACCAATCGGTAACTTTCTTAGAATCTGCATTAGTGACCCGATTTCCATAAAAAGGAATATTCTAAGGTTTTGGAGTTACTGAATTCGAAAACGGCAATATAAGTTTTTTAGTTTGAAACGTTTAATTCATTGCGTGCAATAAGGATCCAAGATATCGTCCTTACTTTCGAGAAGTGTGAAATTTTTTAGTTTCAATGTTTTACGTATTAAAACAATTGGAACAGAAGTTCTTAAATTTCTATTTTCGAATTTCAGACCGATCACTTTGACAGTATCTAGTTTTTTTAAACAAGAGACTGAGAGGCTGAGGGACGATGACCTGTATAAACTTTTGGTTGAACTACGCAGGCCAGGCTCAAATTTGAAGCGACTAAAATGCCTGCCAGGTATTTTGAAGCTGGATTTGAGCCCAAAACCAGAAGAACTTCCACGATGTTTAGATCCCGATTTGAGAAGACTCAAACCTTATCCAGATGAAAAAAGTCGACCTGTGAAGGAAATTCTTGAATTTCCGAACGAAGTAATGTCACCCGATCATTCTTATCGAAACCTTCTTTACGTCTATCCAAAGGTATTTCTTTCTAAACAACAATTCCTTAAGTATTCCTTCACGGTGAGCCTCCACCAATTTCAACATTAATGTCTTTGTACTCGCCGATTTTTTAAAGAATGTAACTAGAGGATGGTGTGGAAGTTTTTTGAGTATAAAATAAAAATAATCTGTGAGACCTTGTTTCAAATACAATCTATTTGATTTTTAAAGTAATTTGCAAATTCTGGATACTGGGCGTCATTAGTCATCACTTGTCGTTCTGTGAAGGAGTAAATGTACCTTATGAACCAAATTTACACCTCCATAAAACAACAGGTGTTTATTTACCAAATTTTTCCATATGATCCTGTTGTTACATTCTGCAAAAAACCAGAGAGTACAGAGACTTATAGGTTGACATTTGTTGCGACTCACCGTACCTTGTTGCCCATGCAAAAAAAAAAACATTGGGAAAATATGCGTTTTTTTTCTACGCAACAAGGCCTATAAAAAGTTTCCACTATATTTGTGTAACATTATGCACGTGAGCATATTGCAGTTGTATTCAGATTTTATTTCCCCCTCGTTCACGGGATATAGTACCATGTGCGGATCGATACACTGACTGTTTTTTTAGGTAGAGATCTGAACGAAATTACGGAGTATCTGACAATGTTTTAAAATTATTTCCGCAAATTCAAAATAATGGGGCTAAAAATTCTCATTGAATCTTATTGCTTTAATACCCTATCACTTATCATGAGGTATTGGAGGATTTTAAGTAAATGTTTTCTATGTACAGTTCCAAAAATTACAACATAAATAGAACAACAAAGTGGGCATTTTTCTGATCAATAAAAACAGTATTTGCAAAACCATGGATGATGTTGCTTATTTTTGTTTTAGGAAGCAAATTTTAGCTCAAGAACAGGTTCGGCTCGTAATATTGCTGTACGAATTCAGTTAATGGGAGGAGAAGAAGAATCGGACGCACTCACAGCCATCTTTGGTCGATCTTCTTGTCCAGAGATGGCTCATGAATATTTTACTTCAGTTTCATATCACAACAAGAATCCGAACTTTTACGACGAAGTGAAAATTAGACTTCCTGCTGACCTGAGTGCAAAGCATCATTTGCTGTTTACTTTTTATCACATTAGTTGCCAAAAAAAAGCCGAACAGCCCCACGTCGAGACACCTGTTGCTTATACATGGCTACCGCTTTTAAGAGACGGACACTTGCAATCCGGCGAATTTAGTCTGCCAGCAATGTTGGATCCTCCACCTGCTAATTATTCTTATATCGCGCCAGACGTCCTTTTACCAGGAACTAGGTGGGTCGATGCACATCGTGGGGTATTTACTCTAATTTTAGAACCTGTTTCTAGTGTTCATCCACAAGACAAATATATTGATCGATTCCTGTCATTGTGTGATTCTTTGGAGACAAGTCAAGTCCCTCCGCGTATCGGTGAAGCTGGAATGGAATCTGAATTAAAATCAGCTTTACTCGAATTAGCGCGAGCCTCGAATTCAGCCCTTGTGAGGTCGATGCCTCAGGTGTTCGACCAATTGATTTCTATCCTTGTACGCCCACCAACGTTGCCCTCCCAGCCATTGAACGTTGCTGCAACAGTTTTCGAGGCGATAGGACTCCTAGTTCGAAACATAACGAATCTTCCTGATGGTCAAATAGATACTTGCGGGCGTCACGCACTCTTGGCTACGTATACCGCTTATCAGTGTTCTCTTCCGAGAGTTCCACAAATTACTGGTGTTATTCGGGCTCAGAGCAATCCGGATCTACCGATCGAAGATATTGAGATGGAGACACACTCGCGCGGTTTGGACAGAACGGCATCCATGCGCCAGCAGTCACCCTCTGCTAACAGCCATTCGCCGTGTAGGCTTTTGTACGAAGAACTAGCTTTGCACTGGGTTGTGTCAACGGGACAAGCGCGCGAGCTCGCAATGGTGCATTCGTGGTTTTTTTTGGAATTGATTGTCCGATCTATGGCCATCACTTTGTCAGATTTAGGTGCATTAAAGTCGCCGAGGAAGATGAGGTTTTCACCACAGTTCTGTGATGATGTAGCAACACTTGTGGCTGCTCTCACATCAGAAATCATCTCCCGTTCTGGAAAGGACAACAAAGTGGCATTGAATCTAGTGTCGAGTTTAGGAAACTTTCTGGCTAACTTACTTTCACTGATGGATAGAGGGTTCGTTCTATCGCTCCTGAAAGCGAGTTGTTGCTCTCTATCCGATGCGTCCATGCACATTCCGGATTCAGCTGCACTCTTTGCGTCGAAGTTAGATCTTGTGAGAACCGTGTGCTCTCATGAACACTACGTAGCATTAAATCTGCCTTTCGGGACGGGATACACCTCGGGATCGGCTCCAGCGAGTCCCAGTCCTTCGACAGGTAGTTCTGGTAGCTTTATATCTACTATAGTCCCTGGAGATCGAGCGCGTTTTTCTGAACTAAGCCAAGAATTCAGACAGCAGCACTTCCTTGTCGCACTGGTTCTCTCCGACCTAGCAAACACTCTAGAAATTCCAAATCCGATGCTGCAAAGCAAGGCGATTGGTACGATTCGGTATTTGATGGGATTACACGACGTCGATCCAAGATATTCGGACCCCACATCAAAGGCAAGAGTTGCTGCACTGTATTTGCCACTTTTAAATATTGTAATGGATGCACTGCCACAACTGTACCACTGGGATTCAAAAGACAAAAGCTTTTGTACTGATGACCAAGGTTCAATTACTCAGTGTGTGGCGTTAGCCATAGCGGGTGGAGCTTCCGCTGAAGTAGCCGGCACCCAGTGTAGAGTTTCTCTTAGTTCAGAAGCCACCAGGCACATTTTAATGTGTACACTCTGGCTTCTCAAATCTCTCGAGAAATCCGCTTTAGCCCAATGGTGCTCAGAATTGAGCGTGAGGCGTGTTCTAAATCTCCTTCAAGTTTTGAGTATTTCAAACGCAGCTTTTGAGTATAAAGGGAAAAAGGCGCTAAAACGGCTTCCGGCGCAAGCCGCAGCTACTGGTGATATACGTTCTAGGCTTGAGGACGTAATTCTAGGACAAGGAAGCGCTAGAAGTGAAATGATGATGAGAAGAAAGGAAAGAGTTACGGGGGACAAGCTAAGATGGAGAAAAGATCAGATGCCTTACAGGTAATTAAACTTTTCATAAGTAGACTCTGTTTGCCTGCATTTCAATCAAAATTGATATTTTTTTCGAATTTTTTCTTTTTTAAACTCTGCTTTAAGTAATGTCTATAAATAGATACATGAATAGTAATTTACGGCTTTCCGTAATTTGAGCTTTCTAACTCGGATTTTTTCTTAAATACCTTTTTTTACCTCAAAAAAGGAAGGATCAATTGGAGGATTAAGGAATATTATAGCATTTATAGATTTTTCACAAATACCTGATATTTATTTATATTTTCTACCGATGTATAGTTCTTAAGGGTTTTAAATATCGAGATTCGCCCTCGTACAGAAGATCAACAGACATTTACCCTTAGGCTCAACCCAAAGACTGGATGGTATCGAAGAACGTCTATTGTGAAAGTTTGATGTAATTCCCTTTCCTACCTTTTTTTCTAGCTTTCTTCTAAAATTGTATGCTGATGCGGTTTGTTAATAGTGGAAAAAAATCGAGGGATGAATTGCAGAAAAGCTCATACCTCCGGTACTTTTTAATCATCGTATTTTGATGTATTTTGATGAGCTTTTTACAAATATGGCCACAAAAATATCCGCAAATACTGTTTTGAAGGACACAACTTGATGAAAACTTCAAAAAATAATTTCTTCGGATTGATTGATACGATCTCAAATGATACGAGCTAATGCAAAGTTACATAATTATGTATTTGCCATCATTCGTCTATTATATTGTTTCTTATTTACTTAGATCATAAAATTATTTAAAGTATAAATAGCCATCATAAGATTAACTTGTCAAAATAATACAAATAAGTTATCTTATGTTGAATGATTAAACTCGTTTTTTTTTGCTATTAGCATTATCCAGACATTACTAAGTTATCGAATTTTTCTGAGTTTTGTCTACGTATAGTAATGCATTTCAAATTAGCTGACACATAACTACTTTCTCGACCATAGCGCAATTATCATAAATTGATGTTCGACCGCATGCCTTTTTTATGAAGTACGCCTAAGTGCATGATTAATTATCTCTTGCTTTCATTACAATTAATTGAGCTGCTTGTTATCAGGCGTTACGAAGAAATTTCAAAAATTGAGATCGATTACTCAGCGAGAAATTAAGTTATAAATTTTTGTAAAAAACCGTTAGACCAATTTTCAACTCGATTCGATTCTCAAATTCTGCTTTCTGTATGCTTCAGAGAAATAATGCAAACAATTGAAACTATACTTACTTAAAGTTTAAGATCTCCTCATTAAAATGAGACCAAGAACATAATGGAATATTTGCTCGTTCTCGAATAATCATTAAAAATGTGGAAGCGTGCCCAAGACGAAAATCGGTTTTTTCAGCGGCAGTCGAACTTCCATCTTTTGTTAACGCCTCGGAAACAAGAGACAGAAGACTGCGTTCACCACTCGACGGAACTATTTTCGTATTGATCATGCTTCCACATTCTTCATGATAATTCGAGAATCAATAGATATTTCATTATGTCCTTGGTCTCATTTTAAAGAAGAGATCTTAAACTTTAAATTAACAAAGTTGCAATTGTTTGCATTCATTTCTGTGAAGCATGCAGAAAGTGGGAGTTGAGAATCGAAAATTGGTGTGTGAGAATCAGTCGACGTGAAATTTAATAAGCTTTCAAACGTTTTTTTTTTTTAATTTTCGAACTGCATTTCTCGCTGAGATATCGACGAAAAAGGAGATGCATTTTTTTAATACAATTTTTTTAGTGGACTCACAATTTTGGCCGGTACTGTAACATCAATAAAAATAACTTTTAAATTAGATAAGAATTGTCTTCTAAAAATCAATTTATACACAGGTGTTTTTTTGCCCTACTGTGCGTGTCGATTCAGCTTTTCAGACTTATTGTCCTTACGAAATGGGTACATCGGACACAGTTTGGCTCTTATTTCAGTGGAGAAGTTAATATCCTAAATTCGTCGGTACCTTGCACTCTATGATTATGAAAATCCACTTTGCAGGAATGTTGTTGTCGATTTGGTGCAATTAGGGCGTATTAAGCCTAGGCGTTGTCGATAGATGTTTTCATGACTTTTTGATTGGTCATAAGCATTTTTTGAGAATTTCAAAATTTCACCTTGATTTATCGAAGTCAAAAAGAAAACCGTTTTTTTTTTAGGATGGACAGCAATGAGATGATAGTAAAGTTGGAAGTCTATTTACAGCAAAAAAAATTATGTTTGTATGTCACGTCTTACGCATTATGCAGTTAGGGGGAGGGAACAGCGCGTAGGATGAGCAATCGCGGTGCTGGGGATGGCAGCGGAGATGCTCCGCTGGTCGGGAAAAACCAGGGAAATCTGGACTTGGGTTTTCCTTGCTCGGACAAGGGTTAGAGCTAAGAAGTCAGGGAGATGTGGCTTGGGCGTAAATCCGGGTGGATCGGTTTTTTTGCCTGGCGTTTTGCACCTTTTTTTTAGAAATTTGTATACGTCCACGAACCAATAACGGACACGTACGTGAATGATAACATTATTTGAGTTTCTTAGCAACTAACACACGTGAATATGTAGCTGATAAAAGAAATAAATTTGAAGAAATGCTTGCTATCTATATCTAATAACAAAATTGCACAATTTAAAATGGCCAAATCAATATGACAAACTCCGTTTCGGACAGTAACTCGTTCAGAGTTAATTTTGTCAAGAAATCGTTGCTGCCAAAATTAAAGAGCGTAACCAGTGATTTCCACTTGTTTCCAGCACTTAATGTTCATTTGGGGGACAAGCACTTACGGATGATAACGAGGTGAAGACAGCGGTCGGCGCTTGTATGAAGGAGAAGGGCCGCAATGGTACGCCATTGGTTTGAAAAAATTGTTCCTACGCTACTAAAAATGTTTTGATCGGGCTGGTGATTATGTTGAAAAATAATTATAACCCTAACATTTGTAAATCATTTTTTTAAATGTTTCCATGTTATTTCGATTTTTTGGAACACCTTTAAACCTCAAACTGTGCACACCAACCCAGCATACGTAAAAGGTACACTGGTGCGTATTGTTTTTTTTTGCTATGATAATATTCAATATTAAATATTTTGAACATATCATAAACATCTAGCATTTATGACGCATATTCAACATATATATTTAATATATTGCGTATAAGCCGCTGGAGCTGTGCCTGCGTAAATGCCAACAAAATAATAAAATTTCCGGTGTAGATCCGCACCAGTGTACCGTTTTTAGGGTTAAAACGACTTTTGGACTGGCTCTCATATTTAGACTCCATGTCATGTTGTATTCCTGTGGCGTTTACTCTGACAAAAATCCAAAATCTATTTTTATAGGAAATTTCATGCCGTTTAATTTTGATTCAAATCATTTCTCGATAGAACTTACTCTGAACGAGTTATTGTCAAAAATGTTTTTTTTTTACCTTTTCTCAGTTATAGCAGCTTATCCCTGCATGTTTAAACAGGTATATAATTAAGTATCATTTTAGGATACCCAGATGAAGGTTATTTTTGGGCAGCCCAAGACTCAAATTACTGAAAAAAGTATTTGTTTTACATTCCCTATTCCACATAGAGCCTCTTCACTATGAGGTTACGGCTACCCTTTTTTGATTCTATCATTCTAATTACAATTATTCAAAATATAGATCAGGCGAACAATCAGAAGGTAGAGCAGTCGAACAGGAAGCCCACATAGAGGGAGCTTTAGCAGCAGAAGCCTCTCTTGTGATATTAGACACACTTGAATCCTTAGTTCAAGCTGATGGGGGAGGAGGTACTCAGATTTGAATACTTTTTTCTCAGCTTTCTCCAGTTGTGAAATAAAATTATTTAAAAACTGTATAATATATTATTTTTTAATTTTTTAATGTCTAGGAGCAATAGTGGGTGCAGTTTTGAAGGTTCTACTCAGAGCATTGGCAAGAAATCAAAGCACTTTAGTTCTTCAGCACATGTTTAATACACAAAGAGCTCTTGTTTTTAAATACCACAGTGCTCTTTTTGATGAAGAGAGTGAGAGATGCGGTGACTTGTGTCTCACATTGCTAACTCGCTGTAGTTCTCCATTGAGCGCAATAAGAAGTCACGCAGCTGCCAGTCTTTACTTGTTGATGCGACAGAACTTCGAGATTGGAAACGTAAGTTAATCCTCCTATATATGTGATAATTCCATATTATGTGCAGAATACAAAATGATCTCACTGAAAATTTGGTTATAGAATTTTGCGAGAGTGAAGATGCAAGTAACGACGTCCTTGTCAGCACTGGTGGGCCGGGGAAGAGCTCCAAGCGAAGGAGCTTTACGTCGAGCACTTAAGACTGTTTTAGTTTATGCTGAGCGCGACACTGAATTGACGGATACGAGCTTTCCAGAGCAAGTCAAAGATCTTCTTTTTAATCTTCACATGATTCTTTCCGATACTGTAAAAATGAAGGAGTTCCAGGAGGATCCAGAAATGTTGCTGGACTTGATGTACAGGTATGTTTAGAATTTGTATCGTTATGCGCGATGTCAAAAGAGTTGCCTGTACTACAATGCAGTATGTGTCGCGTTTGTACAATAATATCAAGTTTTGAGCACAATTAAGCCGGGAACGCAAAAAGTCTTGTTATGTGACTCATTTCATTTACAGAGCCGACAAATAAAAACTTTTAAGAGTATTTCCTAAACAATGTTCTTCACATAAACGAGTAAAACGAAATATGAATTAAATATACATGAAATATTTCAATCATAGTATGACAGTGATCAATGCAAGAATATTAAGAAGCCATACGAGAAAAGCTCGAAATTCATACTAACTCGGTATGGCGTGTTTGCATTTGACGCTAGGCACATGCGCATGCGTATCTTGCCTAGTGTCAAACGCAAAAACTCCATACCGAGAGAGACGGATTTCGTGCGCTTTTCATACTGAAGACGAATTCGAGCAAGTGGCGTCAGGCGCATGTATTACGATTTAAGTTTGATACGATTCCATGCGAAATTCAGAATAGATTTTTCTTGGCGTCCCCATTTTAATATGAATAATAAACTATGTTTAAAATTTATTTTTTAATTCAAATATTAATATGTTCGGAAATATTAAACATTTTGCAATTCTCTCGAAATCATAAAGATAAGTTTGCGTAGAATTTTGGTTAACCTAGGAACCGTTCGTATACTACGCTACGCGTTTTTCTTTTGTTTATATCGTTGGATCCTTTTTAACTTCACCGAAATTGTATTCTCATATTTCTTTAAACAACATAGAAACGCGTAACATAGTTTTTGAACGATTTCTTATGACGAAAATTGTGCAGATGACCTCGCACAAAAAACTCGTCATAATTGACCTAAGTCCTTCTGGGAAATTTCCTCAAGTTTTGTGAACTATAAAATAAATAATCATTAAGAAAAAAGTTTTAAAACTCAACACGTAGTATATTTTAATGAAATTTTACGAAATGTGTAAGATTATCTTAGGAATTTTTTTAAATTGGGTATATAGTTTCATTAAGATGCCATCTAACGGTGTATATAATTAGAAGTTGACCATTCCTTCGTTGAGATAATTGAAATAGCATCTTATGCATGCAAGTTTGAATTTGCCTTGGATGTTTTCGGGCGTGTATGTCATGACCAGGACTATTCTTTGAATAGGATTCTTGTCCTTATAGTGCTTTAATGACTTCGCTTAGGGATAATTTTTGGTAAAATTTCGCAGCGTTTTCATACATTTTGGAGAGAAAATTATATACTTTGTTTTTTAAAGATTACAATTGCTTTAGCAAATGTCAAAAATTAGCCGTACGCTTACCTGTGGCTTGTACTATATTTTAAGCATGTCTTTAATTTGACATCGAACTTTTCATGCTTGTAGAATTGCCAAAGGCTATCAAGGTTCACCAGATCTTCGACTGACATGGTTAGCAAACATGGCGCAGCAGCACATGGAGCGTAAGAATCATACTGAAGCCGCTATGTGTCTCATACATAGCGCAGCGCTTGTAGCTGAGTATTTACATCTCCTGGAACCGGGAGGTGGTGGTCGTCCTGTAGGCGCAGTCGCACTTACTTCGGTATCCCCTAATGCACTCGAGGAAAGTGCCGTGGGTGATGATGTGCTCGCAAGACGAGAGGAGGGTCTTTGTTTAGGCCCTGATTTTTCTGAAAGCGGACTAGCTGGCTTGCTCGAACATGCGGCGAGCTCTTTTTACGCTGCCGGAATGTATGAGGCCATTCCTGACGTTTATAGGGTATTACTACCTATTGCAGAAGCAGCTCACGATTACAAGAAACTGGCGAATATTCATGGGTAAAAGAGCCTTATACTTTTATATTTAATTTTAGGGTAAACGGTACAATGATTGGCCACTTAAGGAGTTTTTCAAATTCGGCAATTAGTAGGAAGCACTATAAGCTCCAAACTATATTCTAAAGTACACAGGTGGATAATGAATTTATTAAGTATTCAAATATTGCCCTATTAATGCAAAATATTTGTCAGTGAGTTCAAAAAAATTCTAAACATTTTAAACTTGATTCACTCGTATTTTAGCAAACTTCATGAAGCCTACACAAGGGTGGAACAACTTGCGGGGAAGCGCGTTTTTGGTACTTACTTTAGAGTTGGATTTTACGGAGCACGATTTGGGGATCTCAACGGTGAAGAATTTGTTTACAAGGAACCTACACTTACAAAATTACCAGAAATTTTTTCTAGGCTCGAAAATTTCTATGCTGACAGGTTCGGTGCAGAAAATGTTGTAATAATCAAGGACTCGAACCCTGTGGATGTCAGTAAATTAGAAGCCGACAAGGCTTACGTACAAATTACTTACGTGGAACCATTCTTCGAGAATCATGAACTTAGACACAGACCGACCGTTTTTCATAGGAACTTTAACATCAGTAAGTATACGTGATTAAACATCATGATTGATTTATAATAGAATTAGGAATTAATCTTTACGCAATTGTTTTCAATGGTATAGAGAGATTTGTTTACGCTACACCATTTACTCCGGGAGGAAAGGCACATGGGGAATTAAAAGAGCAGTGCAAGAGAAAAACGCTTTTGACAGCCGCTACATACTTCCCCTACCTTAAAACACGGATACGAGTCGTTGCAAGGAAGCAGATTGTTCTTAGTCCAATTGAAGTCGCAATTGAAGATATACAAAAGAAAACCGCTGAAGTATGAAACATAATGTATCAAACATAATTCTAAATTATATTAAGTGTTGAGATATTTATATTGCATAAACATTTGTGAACAGGTTGCTGCAGCTACTACACAGGAACCTCCGGACCCAAAGATGCTTCAGATGGTCCTTCAAGGTTGCATTGGGACAACGGTGAATCAGGGTCCAGCAGAGGTTGCGGTTGTTTTCTTATCAGGACTACTAGAGCAGAATGTACAACCTTCGCGACTGCAGCACAAGCTTCGCCTATGCTTCAAAGATTTTTCAAAGAAATGCCTCGATGCTTTACGCCGAAACAAGAACCTAATAGGACCTGATCAGCGTGACTATCAACGCGAACTGGAAAGGAACTATCAAAGATTGACTGAGAGACTAACACCCCTCATTGCATGGAGGTAAACTTCAACATTTGTTAATACCTCAGAATCTTGCCGGGAGTAGATGCCATTTTAGAAAAAGTTAATTCCCTACTGATGAAACTGTGGCAAAATCATTGTTTCGTTATTCAGTGAGGCTATTGTTTTTTACCTGTCAAACCTATTTTTCTAACAAATTTTGACGTGATAGATCGTTTTTTTGGCGGAAATCTTAATCTGCGTCAAAAAATAAAAGAATAAAAAAACTCCTACAGGGAAACGTTACACCTTTGGGATAACTGATTTTGTTGTGTCTTCACAGGGTGAAAGTCCAACTTACAGTGGGGTCCTACTGACCCAAAACGCTTAAAAGTCTGGCGATACCGAAAGTAGGTGTTGATGGTGACAAAGTCACAAGACTGGTAATTTTAACCATGTTGAAGTAGAGGAAGAACCCTCGGAGATGCTCCAGCTCGCAATGGGAAAGCACAACGCGCGAAGGCAACCCTGCCGATTGAACGGCACTCAAACGGCACTGCCCAGTACCGTTTCAGTACTGCTCGTTAACAGAAGTTCCCTTTATACATGCGATTAGGCTACCAAATAGACTAGCTGAAAGGGATTACAAATTTTTAAATAAAATTAAAAAAAATTTTAATCGCCAAAACAGTCAACATTTTTGAACTTAACTCCAAAATTTTATATTAGTTAATTTATAATCATAAAATATATTTAATGAGAAAATTCATAAATTAAAAAAAGTGTTAATAATTTCAAGCAAATTTTAAACAGGTTTTCGGGTTGGTGGTGGCCAACTACTGTAAATCACTCTGCTCGCCCGGTACGTGCCGAAATCAGGACAAACAGTCACTGAAACGGCACTAGCGGCCCAGTGCTCTTCGCCAGTGCCGTTTCATCGGCAGGGAGAGGCTGTCTCAAGATTAACGAGGTGGTGGGGGGAATTTGGGCGTAGGTCCACTCCGCACTCCTTGATATGGCCCGTAGGGATGGCCGTATGAAGGCGGGTGCCTATAACTTTGTTATATCGTGTTTTCTGTTTTGATCGCATGGACTTTGGTTTCGGAGTATTTTGAGTGTTAACACAAACGCATATTTGCTTCCTCCTAGAGGGTGGTTTGCAATTACGTAAATGTTAAAATCTTATTTTTTGGCAGATTTCGATATAATTCGACCCCAGCAACTCAAAATTGCAATTAAAAAAAATATCCCTGTGTATGTGTGTGACTTTTCTCTGTTAACCCTGAAAAGATTTTGAGCTAGATCGGGCAATTAACATTTTTTTGTGGGTGTAGAAATTTGAAAGAAAATTTGTGCCTTGTTTATATGAGAAAAACTTTTTTTATATTCGACATACAATAATACTATATCTAATGTATTTGTTCGCGTTTTCGAGACTCATCAATCGACCTGCTGTGGACATTTTTATGATTTATACTAGTACCCAGTTATGAAGTTTAAAAAAAAAATGTTTTTTTTTCTGTTTATATGAGAAAAATTGGTTGATTTTAGGAATACTACTGTACTACATCTACGGAGCCGAATTTAGCCTCCTTGCCGCCCCTGGGCAGTAGTGAACTTGCCCCCCCCCCCC
>CAKNWT010055147.1:0-13605 GCA_932066315.1 Andricus coriarius | reverse complement strand
CAAAAAAACTTTTTTCATAATTATAAAAATTTAGGACCAGAGCCGCGTTCCTTAGTGCTTCTTATTTATTATCCCAAATTTTCAACTCGATGTGGCTATTAGTCTGAAAATAAGTTTACAAATAAAAAAAGTGTCGGTAAGGTAGAAATCCGGTCACGTGACCCACTCGTCACATGGCCTTAATGCCACGATTGTCCCCAATTAAAAATTTTTGCTTAATGATTCAATAATAATAATTTCTTGCTGAGACTCTGAGCAGTGAAAAATCTCCAGTACTAATGACAAATTCAACGACTGTTCATGTTTTCCTTTTAAATAAAAAAGTAAAAAGTTCATGTTTTGTAAAATTAGATCTTATAAAAAAAATATTGAAAAGTATTTCTGAATTTAAAAAAAAATGCTTACATGGTGCAACAAGACAAATTATTATGACCTTGCCTCAGCCTTCTCATCGACGAGGGACAACGAGGGATTTTGGAACTCTGATGCGCACAGAGAACTGAGATTCGCTTGCTGCCGTCTTCGTTTAAGAATCGAGATTCCTATTTGAAGCTGGTTCCCGCCTTTCCGTTTACTGTCTCCAATAGTCCCAGAGCCTGGCTGGAAATCTTGGACGCCTCCAGAGCCAGGGATGACGCCGGTTATTTCCCTACGCTTTGGGAACGAACTTAGTCACCTCGGAGCGATGCCTTGATCTGCACCGGTAATCCTTATGAGAAAGGAAGTCTTCTCACATCCCATAACAGGGCCCTCGACGCTACAGCACTGGAAGAGACTCCAGCCTACTCAAGACTCCCGCGATTAGATGCGAATCAGGTCTGGTTGTGCTACATTTATTGCGTTATAGTTGCCAATGCGGACACTCTCGTGCCAGAGAGGTCCAGAGCTTCATCATTACCAGAAATGATTCGGATCTACTTTGTATATATTTTGATTTAGTTACAGGCTACAGTCAAGCCGCCCCTGCACCTTTTTCTAATCTGGCAGCACGGCAGAGAACGAGCCGAGCGGCACTTCACCAATCACAGAACCGCGCCGAGCAAGCAGCCAATCAGCGCCGGCCGGTGGAAACTCGCCCAAAGGAGACGAGACGACGTGCTCGGCAACCGACAAGCCAAGTTCTCTTTTGTTCAGCAGCCACGTGCGAGGACGAAAGAGTCGCGAGCTTTCTCGAATTTATTTGTCATATTCTTGAACTCTAAAGTAAAAATTATAAAGTATAAAGTATAAAGTAATTATAAAGTAACAATAAAATAAAGTATCGTTTGTGGAGTTTTGAGATAAGGGACGTGAGCAAGTATTCAAGTTTCGAAAATAAATTTACCGTTTAAATGATTAACAAGTTTTACTTACTACTGTTGGAAGATTCTCTTGTAACAACTTCGAAAGTAAAATACAAGTTTTAAATATGTTTAACATTTTGTGCAAAGTTCATGATTTTTGTCAATTTTTATCAAAATGGCCTTTTTTAATGGTCAATTTTATTAATAAAAGTTGAAGTTTTTAAAGAAATTATATTAGAAAATCCTTTTTCAATCTATGAAGAAACGATGTTTTATATAGAAGTAAAATCGGTAAACATTAAGTGGTTTAAATTGCAAGTTGAAAATAAAAAAATATTTTCCCATGTTAAAATGACGAAAACTCCATAAGAACTAACAATGCAAGTCGCGCTATCTAATTATTGTTAACCTTTTTTTGGGAAAAAGAAACAAGACAAAAACCATTATCTCTGTTAAAAAACGGGAAACAAAGATTTTATAGACCTTCCTGAATTAGTAATTTTGATCCTGGAATATTTATCGTATCTAGCGTGATTTCGTGGGAAAGTTCAATTTTCCCATTTTTATTTTTCATGGATAAAATCGTAAATATTGGTGGTAGAAGGCTAGCTTCCGAACTCAGTCTATCCTTTTGGACAATAAAAGAGTGGTATTGGTATCTGAGGAAATTTGTGGTGGTCTGTACAGTCACCTGAGCGTACCGTAAAGTAGAAATACGGCTATATTTCTCGATTTTATTGCACACAGTGTTCTGGAGGTAAGTTTGGAATAAAATACAGGGAAAGTGCCGAGGGAAATAGGTTTTTATAAACAATTATTTTTAAATTATTTGTATATCAATTAGAAAGAGACATATTACAGCTTTTTAATCAATTATAATCACTTTTTTGCCACGAAAGAACGCAAAAACGGCCAAAAAGTAGTCAATAGTGATGATGATAAGGTTTTGCCATAATCAATTATTAAAAAAAATAGTACAAGACTTTGTTATAAACAATTATCTGCTTGTCAATACAAAAATCTGTATTACATATTTGCAATGAATTATAATTACTCACTTAACATCAAAATATTGAAATGTGGGCGTAAATCCACTTTACGGTACGTTCAGAAGACTATAAAAAAAAAAGAGTCAAATTTCCAAGGACAAAACACGTGACCTATTAGACCTAGGACACAGACTAGAAGATTTTTTTTTAGATTTACGCAGATTTTCATACACTTTATTTCATTCACTGGCTCCATCAACGTAGACCTAACTCGGAACGATTTTTTTTTAAACGGTACTCCTTTTTTTTTGTCCCTTAAAACAAGCAAAAATGGTCAACTTTGAGAGGTCATAACTCACGACCTATTAGAAGTAGCACATTATTATTCTTTGGAAGGACTGCAACTTCAGTTTACTTCAACTTATCTGTAGAACACTTTTCAATACAGTAATTAGGTTCAAATGTACACAGTGTTTTTTTAAATCTAGAGTTTTTCTGTAAATCCAACAAAAGTGGGAAATTTTCAAATTATCATAACTCAGAACCTATTAAAGATAGCAGGTTATTTTTTGTAATTTTTGCCCACTTTAGGTCGAACATTTTTTATTAGGTTAACAATTTATAAATGAGACAATTTTAAGTTGAAAGTTTTAATATTTGAGCAATTGTCCATGCTCTCTAAATCTGTTGATTTTGGATTGCTCGGTTTGAAAATGTTTAATTTGAAATTTTCCTGCTTAAAGAACTCGAAATAAAAACTTATCAATTTTGATGGCTTTTAATTAGGACTTTTTAATTGGTTAAATCCTTAGAAGAACGTGAGTTCTTTACTTCGGTATTAGAGTTAATTAAAACAATTGATTAAGATCTCTAAGCACCAACATTTAATTTGGAATTTCTTTTTAGAATACTTCGAATTATAAATCTTATTAGTTTTGAAGCCTTAAACTTGAAAATATAAATGACCGCGAAAATATTTGAAACCCGGAAAAAATCTGAAAAATGACCAGCAATTTTTTCTGAGCTTTGACCTTGTATAATTCGAGTTTCAATTGCTAGCATTACAACTTCAAGAATGAAAAAAAAAGCATGGTAATTTTTACATACCGCTTCGACGCAAACAGCTTTGCATTGAGCACCATTGAAATCATCAGTAGACCTGGACAATTCTTCGAAGTTAACGTCTGGAGACATATTCATCTTACGAGAATGTATTTGCATGATGCGCGCTCTAGCTTCTTCGTTGGGATGAGGAAATTCAATTTTTCTATCCAAACGCCCTGATCTGAGCAAAGCAGGATCCAAAATATCCACCCTATTAGTTGCAGCTATTACTTTAATGTCTGCAGTAGAACTAAATCCATCCAATTGGTTCAGTAACTCCAACATGGTGCGTTGCACTTCTCTATCTCCGGCTTTTTCTGAATCAAAACGTTTGGTTCCAATTGCATCTAATTCATCGATAAAAATTATTGCTGGTGCCTTTTCTTTTGCTAACGAAAACGCATCTCTTACTAACTTTGCACCATCCCCAATAAACATCTGTACAAGTTGAGGTCCAGCTAATTTTAAGAACGTAGATTTTGTTTGAGCTGCGCAAGCTCGAGCGAGAAGAGTCTTTCCAGTTCCAGGTGGTCCGTAGAGAAGAACTCCTTTTGGTGGTTGTATTCCTAAATTTTCAAACTTCTCCTTGTGAGTCATAGGAAGTACAACTGCTTCAATAAGTTCTTGAATTTGCTTGTCCAACCCTCCGATATCAGAATACTGTTCAGTAGGTCGTTCGTCTACTTCCATCGCCTTGACTCTGGCATCATACTCGGCGGGTAGTGTTTCGAGAACAAGATAACTGTCTTTATTCACGCCTACCAGGTCTCCTGGTTTTAAAGATTCAGCATCGACGAGTCCTATTACAGGCAAAAAGTATGTTTGGCGTGTTGAAGTTTTAATCACAGCACATTTGCCTTTTCGCTGAGCATCCAAGTCGACCACTGCCCCGTCTTCTTCTCCCATATCCTGTGGGTCAACGTCTAATAGCTCTATAACATTGGAAACCAAATACGGAAGGGTCTTATTAACTTTGATCTTTTCTGTATTCTCTTTTATCTTATCATTTTGTGCTTGTAATTCGTGAGAGATTCTCATTACTTCACTCTTCATGATTTTTATTTCGTTATCTAACAATCGCGTTCGCGACACAATCTCATCTGTGGACATTCGCAAAACATCCTCTCCAAGACTTTCCTGTCAACAAGAATTTTGATGATAAATAGGGTGACTGAAGGTCAGGTAAAACATGGAAATCATGTAAAAGTCAGGAAATTTGCTTGGTCAGGGAAAGTCAGGGATTTTTAATATAACTGAATTGTAGGGTTTAAACTGACACTTTCTTGCTTTTTAGCAAGAAAGGTTTAGGTTTTGGATTCTTTTTTTAAAAGTATTTTCATTCTTTTTACCACTTTTTTGCCTTTTTTTAGGAAGAAATTTATTTTGTTTTTAAATTCAACAATCTGAAATAAGGAAGGACCGACAATACAAATTTTTCGAACTATAATGCTTAATGATATACATAAAGATGTTCGAAACCAATTTTAGACCCTCTACTTCACGGCAATTATTTGTGAGATATTCATTTTGAAAACTACTTCTTGTATTTCAGGCATGATTTACGCATTTTATCAGCCTCCTTTTAGTTTTGCTAGGAGTATTATGGGCTCGTAATCGTACTCCGCACATGCGCATTTGCTGTCCCTTGTATACGATTATCGCCGCGCCAATCCAACTTTAAATGTCAGACGTGATAAACTAGTAAACCATACCTTTGATACATAAAGTATCCTATGCAGCAAGGAGGTAAACGTTTTTTTATTCTCGCGTGTTTGCAATACGCGGCTTCTCTCTCGTCAACGTCACGTTATTGCAAACTCAAACTTGGGTAAAATGACCGAGTTTGCCTCCTAGTCATACAATATACTATAATTAATTAAAAATAAAATCAGAATCTTTGACTTCTAATACATTATTTATTAAGTTTAAAGTATTGATGTTATTGTGTCGACCAGGGTAATTAATTAATTAATTACTGATATTAAATTTTTACCCATTACTGGTCAAATAATTTTCTTGTTTCTCCAGAAAATTAGTTCACCAGTAATCGGCAAAAATTTAACATGAGAAGTTAATTATTTAATAAGTTCATAATGCCCGTACTCGAAGAGATACACATTGTTAGATGTGATAATTTGCAATAAAAAGCACTAATTTCCACTTTTCTGTGTACTTTTTAATAATTCAAGTTTCGTAAAATGAAGAATAATTCTGAGACAGTGCAACAGGTTAAATTAACTTACTTGCTATATGCGCGCATCTTGCCTTTCATTTTCATTTTTCAAGTCTTATAGTATTTTCTATATTTTTGTTTTAAATTATATTTTACAGATTTATAATAGATATTTAATGAATATTTAAATCACTCAATTTTTTCTGTTAGGGAAAAGCACGGCGAAAAAATGACTCCAGAGTTAATGAATGATATATCGTTCCATGATACAGCCCGTCCGGCTAGAATGAAAGTGTATCCTGAGCAGAATATCCAGTCTAGATTGCAGTTCCACTCCTCGATTGTCTTGTGTGAAGACCAGCTTTCTGTTCAATGTACCTTAAAGAGAGCTAAGTACCCGCTTTTCTGCCTCCCAGTGGCATTGACCGTAAAAGTTGTTAAATCGGCTCTGCATGTTCACGTTGTACTTAATATCAGGTCAAGTTGCGATTGCGATGTATGTGAGTGCCCCATTAGCACGCTGAACGGAAGCGCGTTATCTTCTTGATCTCTGTAAGCGAATCTAATTTCGTTCCAACGGCGAAGGGACTCTTGAATGCCTTGTAATTAATCATTTTGAATCTTAATATATGTACTTGAATAAGTTTCCGCCGTTTTTCGTTAAAAATTTGAAACTTCATTAAAAAAGAAACATAAACAATTTCTCATTCAAAGTATTTTCCATGGTTAGCTATAACATTTCACCATTTTTCAGGCAACAAATGGATGCCGTTATGACAAAATGTCCTTCCTTTCAAGTGATCCACTCATCAATAATGGAGTGAGACCTCCCCGCAAATGCTGTTTTGTAGGCACGAAATTCGACATTCTTAATGCAATAGAAAAATATATTGTTTATACTGAACTTAAATGGCATATACTGAATATTAAAGCTTGGTTATAGTGCTTCTATATAGATGCGTTACCATCTTAAACTACATGCACACAGTACTGGTAAGGAAGTCTGTCAATGAGCGGCGGAAACTTTTTCAAATGCCCAATAGATAATTTGCAGCTCCAAGGCCCCTCACTGCAAAATGAGATTAAAGTTTCTGTACAATGTCCTGAACCCTTTTGGAGCTTCGGGAGGCGATCAGAATATAGCCAACGTTCACTAGCAAGTAGGTCGGTTCCTTTTCTTCAGCATCGATGTACAGGCACGCATCCGAGTTTTTGGCTCTCAGTCTAAATGATTTTAAATCTAGTTTTGCATGCAATTGTTGACCAGCTTGACGTAGACCGTTAATAGCCTTCCGAAGTTTGCAGACTTTATCTCCTAATTCAAGGGCGCAGAGCATCTTCCTTGCTCTTTTTAAGATCTTGTCGATTTTTTCGATCTTGTAGATTTTTTTATTCTTGGCGATTTCCTCCAGCGTCTCCTTTAAGGTTTCCGGTTTTCTCATGTAAATTAAGATATTGGTGTCCCGTTTCAGATGCGCTACCGTGATGTCCTATTGCGAAACTTGTAAATTGAATTTTGCTGCGAGTGCCATGAGTTTTCGCAACGTTCCTAGTCTAGCTACAAGAGCGAAAGTATTAACGTAATCGATCCCTGGCCTTTGGAAACATCCTTGAGCAACTGCTCTAGCCTTCCTTCGACTCACGTTCCGTCTAGGTTATACGTCTTTCGCAAGATGGTTCTGCATCCTATCAGATTTCCGTCGAAAGGTTTGTCGGCTAATTCCCCAGTTTCGTTGCAGATAAAGGACCTGACTTCTTTGCGGATTGCACTGATCTCCGCTCCACATGGGGCGTTCTTCAGGGGCATTTCCGATGCAGTCATGACTATGTTTGCGTTGTAAAATTCATAGTATTCGTTTCTTTGGGTTTTATTCAGGACTACTGCTTTTTTCGTTTTTTCGAATTCTTGTAGCGGCGGCTGCTGTTCATCTAAGGGAATCTGACTGGTTTGTCTCTCAAATCCAAAGAACTGTGGTTCACTGTCGTTCGAGACATGTTGATCGATTTTTCTCTTAACTCCAAGGAATTGTGGCTCACTATCGTTCGAGACATTTTCATAGACTTTTCTCTCCAACCCAAAGAATTGCGGCTCTATCTCGTCCTCAGATATCGGACGAACGCAATTTGGATCGACTTCAATTATTTTTGGCATATGTGCCACTGGCTACAGGAGTTCGTTGGTACCCTCTGGTTCAAAATGATCGAGGAATTTGGCGCCTCTGGAAATAATTACCTTTCTATTCGTGAGTATCCATATGCGATTATCGCCTTAGACTGATCAGCATATCCAACGAAAATTCCTGCGATCCACCTTGGATCGAACTTTCCCTTCTTCGCACAGTGGGCCAGGAGACCCGGTTTCATGGCCAAAATTCGATTTTTAAATCAAAATTCAAAAAGTCTACGAATTCGTCTAAAAATAGTTATTCGGGGGTTTTTGGGATCGCTGACTACGAATATGTAGTCAAAATTTTCAAATTCAAAATGACGGACCCAATATGGCAGCGAAGATTTTGAAAAGTCTACGGAGTTGGCTAAGAAACAAGTGAGCTCGCTCGTCCGCGGTCGGCGTTAATGTAACTGGAACAACAAATGAGGGTTAGCCAGCGCGCGCGCGGCCATGTAAATATACCATAAGCAGCGAAACAAATGAAAAGGAGCAAAAAGGGGCACACTTCAGCTCAAGTGCACATCCTAAGGTAGACATTCATATATTTCAGAACTCATTATGTTGTGTTATGTCGTGTTATGAGCAATCGGAAGAAGGTGCTTTGCTGAAAACTCTTGTTTTTTCATTTACTAATAATGTGATTGTATTTGATTGCAATTAAAAATTACAGATTAAGTTGTTTTATTACAAATTTAAGACCTTAATGAATTAAATAAATCCAGCTAGGAGGTTAGAAATCAATTTCTTAACATCAGAATTCGTATTTCCCTAACGTCAGTAATACTACGAATTGTAATAAGATTTTCCACATTGTGCCTGTATCATCGAAACAAAAACTAATCAATCAACATATAATTATCGTCAATAGTACTTCAATTATGACTGAATTCAGTACTTCAATTCATTTTTTCCAATTTAAAAATCGAATTTTGGCCTCTCAGCTATCCCGTTCTTTTTTAGAGTGTGTGATACGTTTACACGATGATGAATCCCTCCATTTTTGAGGATGGTGTTTAGTTTCTGGTTGACAAATTCCTGACATTACCATTAGACCGAACGAACTTAATTTTTCGCCCGGTTTGAGGACTGAAATTGAATTGTTTCACAAGTCCGGTGCGTATAGTTTTTTTATTGTGATTTTACTGTTCGCTTTATTAGTTTCAAATCGAACTTCACCTTTTTCTTTTACTACACTGGCAAGCTTCAGACAGCTGTTCGTATCCGTAACGGTGGTAGATGTACTTTTGTTGCTGCACAGACGTGCAGTACAACCACTGTGTGTTAGGGCAGTGGTTGGTCTTTTTGCTCATTTTTTGGGTAAGGGCAGGGTTGACCTAGGAAAATTGTTTACGCCTTCCGGGCTTTGATCGTCAAATAGGCGGGGGTTCATTAGCGATTTAAAAGTCTTGAATTCGAAATCTGTGACTTTTTGCGATTATACATATCTAAAATTGTACTTGAGAAGTTAAAAATGAATGTTTTGACGAAATACAATGAAAATTGAATTTTAAACTAAAATTGTTATAGTTAACTAATTTTTAGTTTTTCAATACGTTTTTTAGATTCTTTTCAATCGCAAAAATACAGAGATTTTGAATTTCGAAGTTTCAAAATGCTAATTTTGAAATTTAGGAATTTTAAATTTCAATCCTGATTACTGGAACCGCTTAACAAAGGAAGCGTCAGTGGCGAGTTAGACCTTTTTGGCGGTATCAGGTACTGCTTTAAGATTTCGACTCGACCCGCCACGGCGGCTACGGCTGCCGCGCGGCAGTAGTTTTCCGACCTCTTTATTAGGGTGATTCAAAAAAAAGCTTGCGGAATTTTGAAATTAGACTGTAAATTATTGTAGGCCACATTAAAATAAAATGCACGTATTTTTTGTTTTGAACAAAATTAATTAATAAGGCTACGAACTTCACTCTTCTCTCTTGTGGACTTTTAAATGTAAAATGGCAGATCTTTCTTTTTCATCTGCAATTCTGCAATTTACTTTATAATTGAATCTGTTTAAAACTTGAGGCATTTATTTGCATAAGAATGAAAATTCATTTTACCATCATTTCATGTTTTAAAAATATTATGTAGGGATTTAACAAAATTTTTAATTTCCATAAAATCGCAATATTCTAAACCTTATAACAGGCTTTCTACATATTTTTATGAATTGAAATATTTACAAAAAATGTTTTGTTTACTTCCGAAAAGTTTTCTAAGGAAGGAAACGAAAAATTATAATAATTTATACGAGAAAAAGACTGTTAAAAACATGAAAAATCATTCAAGTTTGAGTTTGCAACGACGTCTTTGGTTTAGGTAAGAATACAGAGAGCAGTCAACCCGAAGACTCTACTCTACTCCTAATGCAAGTTCTATCCTATTCGGTGGTCCTCCTATCCAGGCGAGCCTCAAGCTTTAACAAAGGAAAAGGTCGAGTTTGCAAAGTATAACGGCATTATTGCGAAAGTTCCTGTTTGGCACCCCTAGTGTTGCATTCGAGCAAAGAAAATCGGTTACCTCGCTCGACTTTCCTCGGTTCCCAAAAGGTTTTTCGATATGTCCTACTCGGTGAATCTTTTGTTTTGATCGTGTCGGATCGTCTCGTCATTCCGAGCGAGAAGTTATCTACTTATTTGGAATTTTGACGTTTTATATGTCAAATATTGAAAAAAATAATACAAATTTAAATTTAGAAGAGGACACTTGAAACAATTTATCTCGCCAAAAGTCTACAATCAAATACAATATAATTATATAAATTATATGTTTTACATTTTACAAGGTCCTATTTTGATTAACCATCAAATTTATTTAAATTTTTATAATTTATAAATACATACAGTGTACACGGTCCTGCGTTTTTATTAACAATTAAATTGATTTAAATGTTTATCATTTATAAATATGTACATTGTACATTTGTCAAGGTCCTGCGTTTTTATTAACTATAAAATTTATTTAAATGTTTACTATTTATAAATACGTAGTATTCAAGTTGGGGATCCGACCTCTTTTAAATGTAAAAACAGAAAAATGGTGGAAAATCCTAAGAAGAGTCCTTCAAATATGCCATTCAAGACGGGTGCAAGGTTGGAACATGCAAATTGTGCCAAGAGAATAAGGCAAATAAGCCTGTTGTTATTAAAATGAAAGACTCAAATAGTTCTGATTTGAAGCGGCATCTCAGAAATAGCCACCCAAAAGAATTCGAAGAGTTCTAGCATTTTGAAGAAATTAAATAATCAAAACCGCTTCTTCAATGATACATTATTTATCAGAGTCAAAATTGTTAGTTTTGACGAAAAATGACAGATTTTGGTCACAAATAGTATATTGTGCGATAAAGGAGCAAAAAGAGTGCTTTTGACGAGCGTGAGAGGGCAGCAGTCACGCAAGTCAAAATCAGTTTACTCCCGTGTTGCACACGATACTTTTTCCAATATCTGTAATCAAATAGTACGATTTTTGTCGAGCCTGTAGAGTGAATCGCAAGTAAACGCAAGAAAATGTTATTCTTAGATTTTGAGGTTAGGTGTGAAGGCGGTAGGCTTCTGCAACCAGGCGGTGCCATACTGTCAAATCTAAGAATAAAACGCCAAAAATGCGAGTTTTATACTTGACGCAGCTCTTTTATTCCCCGCTATGTTTCACCTAGGGAATAAACGCGTAAAATCGCGATCTGCGCATGCGTCACTCTACGTTTATTCCCAGAGCTCCTAAATCCGCCATTTTGCGTTCGCACTACAGGCGTGAAAAAACGTAATTTTTAATGCAGGTATTGGAAAAAAGTATTTTTTTATTAAACTTGGGTAAAACCTTATTCATTGGAAACATGATTTGATAAAAACTTTCGAAATTGATTTATTTCTTTCGAATTTTTAGTTTCCACAAAAGTTGAAATTTTCAAAATTCATACGGAACTTTATTTAAAATTCTTTATTTTTTAGTATTCTTCTACTGTATATACTTTCTTTCAAATTTTAGACCATCGATCAAGGTATTTTCAATCATCGATAATCGATGGTTGGTCTTCAATTGCCCATCGCTCCTATTATGGAATTACAGGGCACTTCATCATTGATGATTGGCTTGCGATATCTTTCAAGTTTTTTACCGCACTCTTCAGAAATAGAAAATAAACTACAGGGCACAACTGGACAATGCTTCTGATAATATAAAGTTCATGGAAGAACTATCTAAGACAATGCTTAATTTTGATGCCGAAGATCAACATTATCGTTACATTGCTCACATTTTCAATCTGGGTGCCCAAGCAATGTTGACTATCCTGCGCATAGATGACATCAAGGAAACCGATGAGAATGCTTTGAGTAGTGAAGATGAAGACCAGCCTGATGAAGATTATGGATATAGTGAAGATGAAAATGATAGCAGCGAGAAAGAATTCTATTCTGAGGAAAAAGGAAGAACTTCTCGACTTTCTAAGGTGAGAAATTTATTCAGTTTACTTAAGAATTCCGGAGCAGTGGCGGAATAAATAAATTATTTGCTCTACCATCTGCAACATCAAGATGATGTATCCTAACATTGATGTTTCGATCAGATGGAATTCGACATTTGTAATACTAATGTTAGCATTTGGAATGAAAACAGCATTAATCGTGCTCTGCCAAAACAACACGGGATTAAAACATTTGCTTATTACTGCCTATAAATGGTGCGTTTTGGAAGAAGCAACCAAATACTTGCAACATTTCAAAGTTTCATCAGACAGGCTCGGTTGAGGAAAGTTTGTTACTTTGCCTTCAGTAATTGTTGGTTTCAATCTGCTCATAGATAAACTTGAAAAGGCAAAGAACGATCTGATTTTAAAACATAAAAGGACTTTAGTCGAGGAAAATATTTTCGATGCCCCTGAAGCAGCTCTCGAAAAACGTCTAAAGCACTATAGAAAGTGCCACTGTGTTTACTGCACTATTTTAATGTTGGATCCCAGGCATAAGAGAAAGACATTTGAACTAACTGCATGTGGAAAGGAAATGGCAAAAGAATCTGTGGAGAAATTTGAAGGTACCTATAAAACTGAGTACTACAAACCACAGGTACAGTTCCAAAGTTGTCGTAAAACTTTTTTTTCTCAAAATCAAAAGGCATACATTTCTCATAACTAAAAATTAAATTTTTTAGATATTCTAGAAAAATTAAAAACTAAAACAGTGAAAAACGTACATCTTTAATACATTCAATTTACTTAAAATATATAGGAATTAAAGTGAGATTATATCCAGCTTAATAATTAATGTTTAAACAAATTTTAATTTTGAAAATCGTTTTTGTAGTGCATCTCTATATTTATTATAATAATTATCATTAATGATAGATTGCTCTTGAGTCGGAAAGAGAAGTCTTTAAAACTACTGTAAAAGACAAAAATAACGACAAACTTGATGTGGACGTCTTATACGAATCGGACTACGACCCAGAAATACTCAGGAACATTAAATTAATGTTTAAATCTATTTAAATAATTTTCAAAGATTGTTAATTTTTTAGCATGATCATTATTGAAAATATATGGCAGTATCTAAACTTTTTATAACATTTATATTTGATGTCCTTTGAAGTCCGTTTAGCAGATTGTCAATAATTCATATTTATGTTAATTTATTAAGTATATGTATTAAAGTGCACATAGATTGCAAATATTGAAACATTTCTTTTAAAAGCTTTTGTTTAACCATAAAAAAGATGGAATATTATAGAAACAGTGTTGATAGAGCAAAGTAATTTTTCTATTATTATTTTACATTTTTATAATTATACAGGGTGTTTTTTCAACTTGAGACATCAAAATATCTCAAGAAATACGCATCCTATGAAAAAATATCCGAAATAAAAACTTTTTATTTTCGAGGGGAAAAGCGA
>CAKNWT010055103.1:0-11115 GCA_932066315.1 Andricus coriarius | reverse complement strand
TGTGGTTGAACGAAGCAGGGCCGTTTCAACGTCTTGAAGATGCCTTGCTTCTGGAATTACTATTGTCATAGAAAGGGTACTTTTTTTGCTGCCACTTGTCCCGCTGTGTTGGTCACGCGCCCAGTCTGATTAAAGTCAGAAATATTGAAAATTATATCTCTTGAGTAAGAATGATTTTATCATCAATTTGATTATTGCTCTGAAATCCCATGACAAGACTCGACATTTGGAGCCATGGGACGGCTTTCTATCTTCATTCGTTCGCAAGATAAAGTTTTTGTAAATAAACCACCGTATAAGGTAAACTATTGCATATTTCAGAATTTTGAAAAATGCATTGTATTCAGAAATGTTCAAAGAATACCTGTGAATTTTTTCAGATTTTTCCTAGCGTCGCCCTCCTGGGAACAGGTAAAAGTCGACCCTTGAAAAAGGAGGCCGAAAACCCCTGTTTTTTGGGGCGTTTTGCACTCTTAACTATTGCAAAAAAATTTTTAGGACAAAAGTGTAGATATCGCTGCATTTGGAAGACTTTAAGCTTTCAGATTCTTTTTATTAGATATTTCAGAGATTATTTTTATGTGAGTTGCAAGCAAAAGAAGTGAGGGGCCTATACCTTTGGAACCGACTTTAGTAATGTTAAAGGGTTTACAAGATTTTTTTAGCCATGTTAACAAAATTATATTCAAATGTACTAGAGGATCGATTTCTACATATTTTTGGGTACTTTTTCATTAAAAAATGTTGAAAACTGAGGGAAATATAACCTCTGTCGCAAAACACGTTTTTCTATTATTAGTTGTAGTGACCATGATAACTCTGGAACGCATTATATGAAATCAAAAAACTAACAAGATTTCATTAGTATATTCCTATACGGAGTTCATAAACAAAAGGATTAACAAAATTAGATTAAAAAAAAAATGATAACGATCTTTCCAAAAATTTCGATTTTCGAGGTTCCAAAAATTCGGTTTTTTCGCCCAAAGAAATAGAATTTTTGGTCCAAATGAAAATCCGTATAGCATCTCAAAAATATTCCCTCAAAATTTTAAGTCGATCGGAGCTAAACTTGCCAAGTTACAGAGCTGTATGTCTCCGCCCCGCGAGCGGAGCACAATAGACGTAGGCAGCAAGGGTCGCTATTTTCTGTCTCTCTTTCGTGTTTTTCTTTAGTCCCTTATCACGATTCATAGGAAGAATCTTGTTTTAAGGAAGAGAAGGACTCAGTTTACCGTTGAACTTTTTCCGGGCCTAAAACTTCAAAATGGTTTTTCTCAAAACTACATTTTTGAAGTCTCTCTTAAAAACTATTGCAGCTATCTTCACCGAATTTGGTATACACTTTTCACAGATATATTTCAAGAGCACAACGGTCTTGTTAATTGATTTTTTTGTTGTTGCGATTTTACAGAAACAAAATGGAGGATTTTTTAGGCAAAAAATCGAATTTTTGAGTTTTTTGACCGCCAAAACCATAAAAAAATGTAAACAAACCGTTGCGTCGTGTTATGGGCATTCATTTAATTTATCGAAATCTTTTTATTATTTTTTTTTTTTTATTTCCGATGGTCCGTTGAGGAGTTATCCTGTGCACCGCAAAGCATCTTTTTCCAAAGGCGTCATGGAAAATCTCTTAGAAGGGCTCAATTTTTTATATTTTTTTACCAAAATTTCACGAAATATTCCTTAAATGTAACTTAAATATGTACAAGAGTCTTTAAATGAATATCTTTTACCGTTGCTTAAAAAAAAAATTGCTGAAAAACCGTAACGTTAGCTTGTGTAACGAAATCAGAAATTTAAATGTGTGAAATTTGTGGTTTCTTAGGCATTTATAACCTTTCATTCTGATAGTCGTATGAAATATTCGAATGATGATATACGAAACGTGAAGAAATAATTTTTAAGGAGAAAGATAAGATGAGAATGTTTTCAAATTTTATCTGTACATTGTACATTATGAGCTGTCTTAAAATTTAAAAAAAATAGCCTTCCACTAGTTTAATTGTATCGAAAATATAGGAATAACCTCAGATTTACACATTTTCGGAAACACATTCATAGCCCGTGCCATCAAGTATACGGTTACACACGAGTAAGAGTATAATCTAGATCATCCGAAGTCGCAAAATATGAAAGGTGATATGTGTCGCTATTTATTTGACAAAACTTATTTTACGAAATTTTCGAAGTTCTGGAGAATAGCCCATATAACAATATCGTAAGTACCAGATTTATTCTTTAAAATGAGATAAATGGATTGATGTATTTAACAGGCCTCTATGAGCAAAGAAAATTATGATATACATAGATCTGTCAATTTGTTTCATATTTATAAGAGAAAAAATTCTCAATGTTTGAAATACACCGATATTTAAAATATCAAATTTATTCGTTTTGATGCAATGAATCTATTGAACTATATAAAAACCTTCTATTACCTAGAAACAATCAATAATAATAATAAGTAATAATAATTACTAAATAATTGATAATAAAAAAGCACAGGCGAAACCGCCTTTTCCATTCCCTCAGACTTTCTTTGAAATCAAAAATCCCCTTTTCCGCCCCCTCAGACTCCATTTACAATCCAAAAAACATTTTTTCCATAATAAATACAAAACAATCCCCTATGATGAAGCACAGTGTTAATGAAATTATAACAATTAAGGACAAACCATATGATGAACGGTCTTAAACTACTTTGCAGCGATCTTTTTATTATTGAGACAAAAGTTAATTGCAAACAATGGAGTAAATGAGAAAAATAGTTCGACAACATAACCTAAAATTGTTCTCTTCGGTCCTCTGACAAGAGGATCTGGGATCCTAATTATCGCAATATCTCTCGGTCCTCTGCAAAGATAATCTGGGAACCATAATTAACTCAATATCATTCGTTCTTCTATTTAGAGGCTCTAGGAGCCCAAATTACAGCAAGTTTTGCAATATCTCTCGGTCCTCTACCAAGTGGATCTGGGATCCCTACTTATCCTACTATCTCTCGGTCCTCTTGCTAGAGGATCTGGAATCCCTAATTATCCCACTATTTCTCGGTTCTCTACCAAGAGGATCTGGGATCTTCAACTTTACCACGTTTCGCAATATTTCTCAGTTCTCTACCAAAAGGATGCGGGGATCCTAATTTTACCCAATATCAATCAGTCCTATGCTAAGAAGATCTGGGATCCCTAATTATCCAAATCTCGCTCGGTCCTCTGAACAAATGAGAGCGATGGGATCCACAGTTGTAGATAGACAAGCTCCGTGTGAAGCGGCCAAGCCAGCATAAATGAGCGAGCAAACCCGGAGACTTATGTTCCCTTCTCCCACCAGCGGAAGAAGAGGAATCGTAGGGATAGCCGAAATCGGGTAAAAGGACTTCCAGCGGACAATCAATCCTTATTTTAATAATTGATAAACAATAGCTTTGAATAGCTTTTTCAGTTAGCCGGACTACTTAAATTTTATCAGATAGGCTCATCATTGAATCATATCGATGGCTGAAAACAGACGAGGAGTTAAAATTTTCCAATACGCAGGTATCGTAAAGTACGAATCACTACTAATTGTGTAACAAAATAAAATCATTGAAATACGAATGAAATAAACAAAATGTTTAATAAATTTTCAAATAGTTCTTATACTTCTTATAAAGCGTATAGTTTGTATGTAAACTCATTTATCAATCAAAAAGTAGAAGATGTAAAGTAGTAAGTTTCTATCATACGTATAAAATAGTTCAAAAGGTTCCTTAACATTGCGAAAATTCAAAACATTAAAATGACAATTAAAAGATCATATTGAAATCTTCTATCTCTGTGAGGGTGTTGGTGTTCCTAACAAAATTTATATGGGATTTTCAAGTTTCCTGATAGCCTTACTTGAGATAAAATCTTGTCATTTGGACAAGTCGAATTCATGTTTACAATGGAACTAATGCAATTTGATTGCATCAGTTTAAATTACTATTCATACGAATTTAATTGAAATTTGGTATAGCAATTTTTAAAATGAAAATAAAATTGTTAATAGTATGGTACTTTGTCAGTATCCAATAAACTAACCAATTGCCAATCATATCGTCAACAGCCATGAATTTAACTTTCAAGTCTTCGATTAAAAACTAAAAAAACTTCTCAACTTTTGTTCGAATTTCATCAAACCGAATTGAAAAAATTTAGAAGCGTTCTCATTTCTAACTCTATATTTCAATACTTATTTTACAAGCCTAACACTAAAAAAAGGAGGGTCAATAAAGTTAGTTTTTGGACGACGACCTACTCATGTCTTTCGTTTTTATGCAACATATTGACCAAATTAAAAGATTGAAATTTCCCTTCATTCCCAATTCGAGTTTTCAAAATATCTCCGAAAACACTGATGTTTAAGAGGAAATTTTCAGACAAAAATTGTATATTCTAATAAATAGAATATTTTGAGTAATGTGAAAAATGGGGAAATAAGTTTTTTATGTTTTACATTAGCCTTTACTTTCGCATTATGGAACGTTTATGCAGCTAAAAAACTCACTTATTTTATCCATTTTGTAAAATAGAAGCTTTGCAGAAAGTACACTAACGGCTAAAACTGTGCGTCCACTCAAGGAAATCGGATCAAAAACAGGCTTGACTTAGAAAGTTACTAACTTCGAGAAAAATTAAGTTAGAAAGATTTTTCAAAACCCGTTTGACCGACCTTTTTTCCGTTTTTGTAAATATTCTATTATCAACTTCCACTCTTTGCATGCGTTTGGGAAGTTAATAGAAACATTTTAAACTTTGCTAAATTGAAGTTTGAATTCGCCTCTTTAAAATGAGAACAAGGCTATAATCAAATATTTACTGGTTCTCGAATTATCATAAATAATGTGCAAGCGTACCCAAGATAAAAAGCAGTCGGCCGAATGGCGAGCGCAGTCTTTATTACGTGCTTGGTCACATTTCAAAGAGCAGATTAAATTTACCGAAGTTTCAATTTTTTCCCATTCACTTTCCTAAAGCATGCAGAGCGTGGAAGTTGAGAATCAAAAATTGGTCAAAAACGCAAAATAGGTCAGTCTTTCTCGCCTGCTACCTTGGCGAGATTTAATAATCTTTTTAACGGGGTTTAAAGAATCTTTCTAATTTAATGTTTGCAGAGTTAATTACTTTCTACGACAAGCCTCTTTTCAATCCACTTTTCGTTAATAGACACACAATTTTGAGCGGCAGTGTATGATTATGGGACTCAACGGGGTGAACGTAATGTCTTTATTAATACGCATCCTTTGAATCTATAATCTTAGCATTTGTTGAAATCCTGGAGCTTTTATAGATCAAACTCTGGCTACGACTTTTCTTCCTTCTCCTTGTTGTACCTTTCGAGTTCTTTAAGAAACTGAGCTTTTGGCTTCATAACGTTTGGACGATCACCCCTACACTTGGGACAAAACCATTTTCCCTTCGGCTTCGTGGTCAGAGAAACGCAGGAGAAATGGAACCATTCTATTGGACATAGATCATTGTCACACAAAATCATTTCTCCATATGAAATCTGGTCACAGAGACAATAAGTTGGCTCATCAGGATCAATCGCCAAATCGTCTTCCGGTGGAGGCGGAGTATCCTCTCGATGCTGGTTTTGTTGGTTTCCTTGTCGAGACTTTCTCTTTTTCTTTTTACCTGTAACAGGGAAAATAGTAATTAAATTTAGATATCTTCATAAGAAAATTATTAAAACAGGTCCCCCAGTGACTTTCTAAGTTCAAAAAAAGGAAGCAAAATTACCATTTTACAATAAACAAAATCTGCACGCTGTCGGGGCATATTCACATTGCGCGCTTCACTCGCAAGTTTATACGCACCTTGGGCGCGCGGGATTGGTGACGCGGATTTTTACCCTGCGCTTCGCGCTCAGATACTTTCCTTAATCTACATAGCGCAAGATTTAAAATGGTCACTGACGCATGAATTCAAAACTAGCGATCTAAACATTTCCGTTTAAAGTATTTCAGATTCTTTAAAGGCTGTTTTCAAAACGTGACGTTACTTCAACATTTTAATTTTTACTTTTATTAGATTAAAATATAAACCTCTTTAGAAAAGATAAGGACTCAACAATAACATAAGAGGTATTGTGGCATCCTTAAAACATTTCGCCTTGAGAAAATTCTCCACTTTCGAATTATACTAATGACTTATTTCTAGTGTGCAGTTTTTATCGACTTTTGCCGGATCCTTTCTTCTTCAACAAACTGTAAATATAAAATTATCTTCGATTTTTTAACGGAGAAGGTTGGTAGAACTTAGCACAATTCAAAACACATATTTTTCGAAGAGCTAGACTCATACGAGAGCGAGATTCCTGGTTTTCAAACAAAAAAATCAGGCTATTTCCCGGTATTCGAAATTCAATGCTAATTTACGGTTTTCCTGGCAGTTAATAATTAAAAGCTAGAATTGATAAAAGTTTAGTATCTCTTAGTTTGGCTAAACCCATAAATTATCATAGTGGAAGGAAGACTAACGAACTCTACCTGTAATTTTGGACTTACAAGGAGAGATCACGAGATGTGCGTCACCGATTTGACTGGAGCTTTACAGGGTGAAAGTACATGCAAATCTATTAGGTGCGTATTTTTTCTTTCGATCCAATGGGCTTTAGTTTCCGAGATATCGAGTTTTGAGTATTTTCGCTCGAGGGCTGGACTCGCCACTGTAGAGCCAGGTCTCTGGACCTCACATATATGTATGTACCGGTTACAATGGCGAGTCGAGCACTCGAGCGTAAATACTCAAATCTCGATAACTTGGAAACTAAGACCAATTGGATCAAAAGAATAAAATACGCACCTCCGATCTAAACATTTTTGGTAGCGTAGGGACAATTTTTTCAAACTATTGGCGTACCATTGCGGGCCCTTCTCCTTCATCCAAGCGCCGACCGCTGTCTTCACTAAACGTCATTCCTGAAGAGCTTGCCCTCCAAATGAACTTTGAGGACCGATTTAACCAACTCTGATTAAATACATGATTAGTTAGTCATGATTATTTTTTAATCGAAGCTTTAATCATGATTAAATTGTAATGCATTCCACCATGGACACCTTAGCTCTAAATAGTTAATCATTTACCCTTTTCGTGGTAACTCTGATATTCTCTTATAACGGCCATTCTGATTGGCCGCTACAAGAAGGACGTTTAATTTTCAAGTGAAATAATTTTGCGTGGATGTAACACATAAATAATGTTAAAACTTTCCATCACTATTTCAGTTCGAAAATCAATCATGTAAATTATAAAGGCACTAAGAGTGATTAATTATAAAGACGCTCAGAAATATTTGATGCATATATGAAAAACATACAAGAAGGAAGCTTCATGATCCGCACTGCGAGGTTACATTGGTTAAATATTTATTTTCAGCAATGTAAAATGAATTTATGCTATTGAATTCTTATTTGGTTACCTTATATATTTTACATACATTGTTTTTAAAAACGAATAATCTCTTCCAAAGATGTGAAAGAAACAGTATATAAGAAAAGTGAGGTTATAGGAACACAATTTACACTTTATGGAAGCCTCATCAAAGACATTTTGGCCTCATAGTTTCTGTCATCTATATATTGATAAAAACAAAAGCTTAGATATGATAAAAATTATTATAAAAATGATCCACATTCGCTCTGAACATGCTCTAAATTCTCAAGTGCAAACTTCGATTTAGATGTTTTGTTCTGCTAACTAGCGCTGATCTCCAATTAAATCCATTAAGCGGCCAAAATCGACCAGTTAAGTTGAATGGCGATTAACTCTCTTTAATCATACTTAAGAAGATGTTGGAACGCAAGGTACTGATTAAATTTTGGTAATCGAGGCCTAACATATTAATCAAAGTTGGCGAAATCGGATCTAAGTGCTGAAAACAAGTGGAAATCACTGGGAGCCGAGTCTGGAGAATACGATGTGTGCTCGAAAATTCCCCATCCAAAACGTATTTATTTATTAACGCTTTAGCCAAATTTCTGCTTTGTGCTGGCGTAGAACATGACAAGATCGGTCAGCATTAAAGCATCCCGGACACCTCAAAAAAGGAGTACTGCTGTTTCACGACAATGCAAGACCGCATACAGAGAAAAAGGCAGAAGATTTGTTAACTGATTTTGAATGGGACATTTTCGACCACCCACCGTACTCTCCAGACTTGGCTCCCAGTGATTTCCACTTTTTTCCAGCACTTAAGTTCTTTTGAAGCACAAGCACTTCAGGAATTATCAGGAGGGGAAGACAGCGGTCGGCGCTTGGATGAAGGAGAAGGACCCGTAATGGTACGCCAATGGTTTGAAAAAATTGTCCCTACGCTGCCAAAAATGTTTGGATCAGGTTATTGATTATGTTGAAAAATGATTATAACCCTAACATTTGTAAATAATGTTTATTTATTTTACCGTGCATTTGCGATTTTTTATAACACCTTTAATCTTACTTTTGAACTGACGCTCGTATATTACGTATGTGTTGGTGGCCTTTTATATTGGATTTTTTCTCCTCGCGTTTTGAATCTCCATAGCAGTAGAAGTTAGCTCCTTAATTAAATCCCTTTTAGTCCGATGGAATTAGCTCGAGAAAGGTCGATTTCCAGAAAAAAGAAGAAAGTTTCTTTCTTTCTTCATAATCATTTCCATGAAGGCATTAGAAATAAATATAAAAAAGTTCCCTATCAGCTCGCTTACGCATACACTCCTAGCATTGAAAAACATCGCTTAGACGAATCGTCCCCCCTTCCGAGTGGGGGGGGGGTATGTTTAGGCGTATTGCGCGAAACGTACTCGCACGCTTAATTTTCGACTCATAACTTATTAAGGGGTAGTTTTTCGCCAAAAATGCATAGAATAACATTTGTAGAGCAGACAATTTTTGTATGTGTTTTGCAATAAATCAATTTTGAAAGTATTAATAAATTTTGTTTAATTTCATCAGTGGGATCTAATTTCCACCTCACCCATGTAGTAAAGTTTTTGGTGCGTTTTCTCCTATTTTGGTCTCCCCTGTAGGACTACATACTTAACATCATAAACCAGCTTTTGCACATCAACATCGCTTTCCGCACCCCATCTAGCAAGGAGCTGGTGCTTCTGTTATGTAAACGGGTAATAACCTTTTACTACTTCTTTTCGTCCCTTTCCCATTTAATTTTTTTTTCATGTTCCATTCTGCGTTGTCAAAAATATACTGAAAAAAAGAAACTTATATCTAAATCGGGTTTAAAAGATTTAACAGCAGATGCTTCGAATATCGCGTTATTCTTGTAGCTTAAACAGAAGCCCAAAGCTGCAACTGCATTTACAATGCTTTTTGACGCAACTTTTCTAAATAAAAATAACTCCAGAGAAAGTAATACGCAAGAAAGAAATGAGCGAGGTTTTGTTTCTGCAGTTAGAGCATGACCGGCGACTATAAACTTCTTTTGTAATGTTTCAGTATCAGTTGTTATCAGTCACTCTAAGATAACTGTATATAAAAATGTACGCAATGTTGGTACAACTGAAGTATTTGCTTCACGCATAAAGTCCCTGACATCTGGGTATTCGGTAATATTATATGGAGTGCCTTGAATATCTTCTTATACTATATGTTCCGCTGCTGTCACGATTCTTATACGCTCTTCTTCATTGTCTGATCGACTCGTATACCAACTGCTGATGACTTTAAAACCCGATCCGCGCAAGCAAGTAATTTTTGGAATATTCATTCTCACAGTCAAAACAAAGGAAGATAATGTTTACTCTGAGAAATATTTTCAATAAAAAACAAGTGGAGTAGGCTACAGACATGTATTGTTCCTAAAAGGAAATTTTCTGCTCTACAAATGTTATTCCATGAATTTTTGTCGAGAAACTACCCGTTTGTAAGTAATGAGTCGGAAACTATGAGCGCGAGTACATTTCGCGCAATATGCCTAAACACCCCCACCCCCTCTCACCTGGAGCTTATTACGCAAGACCTATGATCTGTACAACAAATATGTATCAAACCTTTTTTGTTGCAAATTTTTTAAAAATATTTTCATCCCTATTCATTTTTGTTCTCCGATGCACCATTTCGTAAATAATAGCCAAAAACCGGCGCTATTACCCGTCTAGGGTAATAGTACTGCTGTACAACCATGCCGCATTAATTAACCTATCGCTTCCCCGTCTTCGTTTCTTTAGCCTATTGAGTTACGCTTCTATCTTGTCATCTTCTACCTCTTATCTCCCTCTTTAAAATACTCCCTCCACTCTTTCATTTCTGTCTTATGTCTTATGCCTTCTTTTTATTTTTATACTTCCTTTTTCCTTCTTTTGCAATCAATATCTCATCCGAATTCTGTATATTCTTTCTCCTTTCCCTGTCTAATCTTAATCTTATTAACTTTCCTAGCCATCTTCAGCTCTCCGTTCAAGTTCTCCCACACCTCTAGTGGAAAATGATTAATAGAAGAACATATTCGATCATAAAATCATTGAAAACAATATGAAGTAGTTTTTATTGCTTGGATGAATGCATTAGAATGATACAAGGAAGAGTAAAAATAATTTTCGAGTGTTCTTTCAACCTTTTCGCTTAATGCGGTGCGCGGTGAACAAAAATATTATTACAAAATGTCATAGAAGAAATTTTGATGAAGGGTTCTTCAGTTCTTAGTATGTATTCTCTGAAATCCCTTTTTCTCATATCTATATCATAAGTGCGATTTTAGAGCCTCTAAACAATCCCTAAAGCAGTATTTATAGGCGTAGGCCTTTAAATGGGTTAATTTGAGTTCTAGGCTTATAAAGTAATGACGAACTCTGATCTGATTTGCTAGCGACCAGCGCTGTAGTATACGTTATCAGAAGCTAAGCGATTTACCGCTCACCGCCCTCCTTTCTTAAAACGGTGTAGGGACAATAATATCGTCCCAAAATTCTTACAGTTGAAAAACCATTTGGGAACATCTAAATCCAAATCAATTCTACATAAAACAAGTTTGCTTCTCTTGAAAAAAAGAATACAACATACCAAATTTGTCTTGCACACTACCTCCAAAAAACTATTAAAACTTCATCTTTTCCTATCAAACACTCTCAGATTTGACATTTGGTCT
>CAKNWT010055068.1:0-18745 GCA_932066315.1 Andricus coriarius | reverse complement strand
TTTTTTTAAAAAGTCCAAATTTGACCCTAATTTTTGAAAATGAAAAATAAATTTGACTTTTTTTTTCAAATTTCGACACTTTTTTTCTCTTCAAAATAGTTTAAAAAGAAAGCTGCGATTTTTCCCTATAAGATACTTTAGTGCCAGTTTTTTAAGTTAAGTAATATTATATGGTAATATTATATGTCTTTCTGATCGATTTTTCGGCTATAGTTGCAACAGTTGTTTTCATTGGAGACCTCTTTTGCGGATTCTGTTTTTCGCCATTCGAGAAGATGTTGTGCTTCTCAGAGGACGAAAACATTTTGAGTTGAAGTTTTCCACCTCGAGTGGGAATCAAAGTATATTACTGTAATGTACCTGATATCTTAACAGCTTTCTCAAATCAGGTTTTCAGTAACTGGGTGGCTAAGGCATGATTTTCTTTGCTGCTGAAAAAATCTTCGGTTTCCTTACAGTTACTCTTTGCCCACTGAAACAGAACATGGGGAGTAGGGTGTGATGTTTCGGAGAACATTGTAAGCTCGAACGTGCTGCTTGTCTCTATATTCGCTCCTATACTATCCCATACACCCTTACCATGAGATGTAACATGGAAATGCCATTCAACTTGGATACCAAAATCTTCTTCATGGGCTCGGAGATTAGCAAAGCTACTCTTATTTTTAAAATGTTGCCCTGCACCATCACTGAAATAGTGGATTTTCTTTGGCCTAAAATGAGTTTTCAAGTAATCTACTAAAAAACATTGGTAGTGAAATTTTGTTTAAAGCAATAGGAAAAAGGTTACAAATGTTAGAAAGTAAGGCCTTTCTTGAAAAACAAAAAATTGTACCCCCTCCACTTTGATAAATAATAATAAAAATTAATTACTTTAGTGTGATGAGTACTATCTAATAGGACTACAATTGGGTCAATTTTTAGCCCGATCAGACAACTTTAATTTTCAAGGTGGGTACACTTGAGAAATTATGCCCCAGGGGGGAAATATTGTCATATTCGTATTCAGCCCATCAAGATACATGATGATATCATGCTCTGACTTGCTTCCAGACGATTTCAATACCAAAGGTAGTTTCATATACGAAACGCTGATTTTCTAGGGAATTTCCCGCGTCTAGTGTAAATCCCTGAAGTGCTGTGGGGAACTATTGTTAGATATGCATTCAGCGGAGGAGCACTCTGTGGGCATTCCTCCTCAGGTTTTATAAGGCACAGCTCTTGAACCTAATTATGTTCTTTGAGTTTTCTTTCAGCTGATGCTGGACTTCGTAGACTTCTCTCCAAAATGCCTCGACTGCCTCTGGTTAGGGCCGGTGATCGACAGTAACTGGCGGGTCTTGGAAGCGTCCAGATGGGTCAGATGAAACCTGTTGATGTTTGCTGACCCACCTCTCTCTCTGCTCTAGACTTCTCTTAGCATTATATGGAACCCGTATTCTGTCAACAATATGCTGCCTGATGGTCAGCAGCTTTGATTTTTAATGTGTATGATGACGGACCCGCAGTTTGCGCCCAAAATGATGCACCCTGGCAGTGAGATTTCTGCGAGATGTTATGTAGTCAATCTCACACTGAAAGCGTGACACGTGCTGTATTGCCCAGCCTCTCTTGGTGATGAATTGATGCATTCGTCTTTTGGTCTAATGATCAGCCGTTGGTTTATCTTACAGTTTGCATCCGCGAAAGTTCTTGCTGCATTATACACACTACAATTGATAGTCAAGAGTTCGAATTCTTCGGAAAACCCTCCACGAAGCTCATCATCCAGTTCAGCCACATATTAGGGCTTGAGAGAAACCTGGATGTTGATATTTTTCCTCGTCCTGAATCATCGCTCTTCCTCTATTGGATGCCTGCCCGCGGTTCTTCTTCGTGTCGCCTCTCTTTCCCTATTGCCGGTTTGTTCTAGCTGCGGTTCAGTAGGAGCTACGCTCATATAACCCCTTTTCCTGAGTTCCTCGGCACGGTAACGCAGACTGTTAAGAAAAGTACTTAAAGAATGACATAAGCTACATGCAGGATTTAAAGTTGCTGGTAAAAAAAGTCACTGAGTCAGGATTATTATTTGCTGAGCACGAAAGATGTATCATTTATTGAAAAATAGTCCAAGCTTTTCCTTCTAGCAAAGGTTACATAAGTTTTACTATTAATTGAAAAGAATATGAGTAAGAGGTACTGACTCCAACGTCGTAACGTTCGACACTGACCCTGACCACCTGAATCCGTCAGGTAAGGAGAGAAGATAACAGGGTACAAAAGGCAAGAAAGAGAAAAAAACACTCACACAATACAGTCATACGATACAAGCACAATAGAGAAAACCGTATGAATTCTCTAGAACAAAGACGTTGATGCGAAAAATGCGAGAACTCTGGGTGTTTCTTACACCACAGAGAATGCAGTCGCGCCATGTATCCTTCTCGTTTAGGGGCCATACTGGTATCGTATCACTCTAAGAGGTCGGCATTGAGTCGATCCAACCACCCAAAAGTATTAAGATTTCGTCGGACCATCGCATTGACTCCGTCTTGATTGGCTCCCTCAACTCTAGGGTAGTCTGCATTGTTGTCCGACCCGTTGCCGCGCGTTACATTGTTTTGAACCGCACTTACTACAACCTTGTTTGATGTTATCATTGCTGTTCTTACGAGCAGCTGGGGAAAAAGGTTTTTCCATCCTTGTAGAACCCCACATGTAAGAATAAGGCTGCATAATCTGAAACTTTGCCCGATATCTCAGAGTCACCGTTCCAGTCTCCTTATCCAGGTGCCATTCAGCTTTCGGCACGTTTGTTACGTCTTCGCTTAGGGGTTAATCTCTTCGGGACCATCCCTGGACAATTGTCGGTGACTGCGTCCGGTGGATTTCTCATAGGCCCTTCGGTTCGATTCCAAAGGAACTGAAACCGAATATATGGGCATTTCCACGGAAAGTGTCATTTAATCCAAAAAAAATTCCAAAACAAATCTTAAGGCACACCTTACAAACTTTTTCCTTAAATTCTGAATACGTATAGAAACGCATTTTTTAGCATAATCAATATTTTTAAGCATGCGCGCAGTTGGCACAAAATATTGAAATTAGTATGTCCATAAGCGTAATTGAATGAATAATATTTGATGAATGGAAGATCAAGGAGGGCTGTTTCTTCTTTAAAAATTTTCAGTATACTTTTCAGTGGTGTGCAAATCACTATCTTCTTGATTAAAAAATATATAACGTGTGCCTGCGGAGAAGTAATGCGGACTTTAAAAAATTCTAAAGTTTATTACTAAATTTTAAATCGTCACACTTTATATTTTATTTTAAACCAAGGTCCGTTGTTTTTCCAATACTGAAATTATATCCTGACCATTTAGAATATAAGAGTTCGTAAACTAAACAGTTAAAAGAAAATATATTATCTTATTTATTATTCTTACAACGAAGTTTTGCGAAATATCGCAGGAAAGTGAAAGCTATGTAATCTATATGTTGCTAATGTTTCTTTTTTTATTCCGCCCGGCTTTCTTTGAAGCTTCTGCTTGATGTTTTGTTCTCTGCTTTTGCCTTTTTTCGCAGTAAAAAGATTTCATTAATATTATTTTTGTTTAACAATAGTACAAATTATTATTCAATAATATAATGCAGTTATTATTTGATGATATTTAAAATAAATTACTTTGAAACTCGTCCGAAACTACGACCACATAAAGTATTTTGTAAAACATACATAATGCTTTCGTAAAAAGCAGTATGAATAGAACAAAAAATAATTGCAAGCGAATACATAGTTTCCTTGTAATTTTTGTAAAAAAAGGTACCAGGCACTTGATGAAACATATACAAGTATCTATTTTATTATATAAACGCTTATATGGATAATATGATTGAACACTGAAATCTTCAGTTCTATGATTTTTTACAACTTCTTTCTTTCTTATGCACAAACTAGTTTTAATAAGTCTGTATAGACAGTGTCTCCCCTAGTGGCAATGAGAAAACTTACAGTTAAGGTGGAAAATTTCATTTCATTTAAATAAAATTGAATGAAAATTATATTGGGATGTATCACGAAAAATGCACTTTCAATAAAGTAAGCAAATTAAATTATGTGTAACTTTTAGTTCAATTTTGGTAATAAGAATTGTTGAAAGCTTGTTTTAAATCTATTTTTTCATCATTAAACTATTATTTTAAATATACTACTTTTAAGAAGCAGTAGAAATATTTGTTTAAACTCTGTTCTAATTCAATTTTTTAGAAAAAGGTTAACTTATTATAATAATGATAGATTTAATTGCCAAAAATTGGCTATACAAATTAATTTTATTTTGTATTTTTGCAAAAGTATTGTTAATTTACTAAAAATTTTAGACCTTTTCAATATAAAAACCTCTTTGTTCCAAAAATATTTTTAGACGAGTAATTTGATAGAAAAAAGTAATATTTTTTCCATTATTTACCTACGTTTTATAATATTTCAAAACATTGTAATATTTTAGAAAAAAGTTTTCAACAAAATTTATTCCTTTTACTAAAATGGAACTTTTTTGTAGGACAAATTTTTTCTGTCGACAAGTTAGTTTTGAAGAAAAGCCATTTATATACATATTTTAACGTTGATTTTTGCGAAAAACTTTCGTCAAAAAATAGAAATAAGGATCTAGATATAAGACTTTATGTAAATAAATGTGAATAACTGTAAATAGTAAGGATACGATTTAATAAAATATGTAGATGGACGGATTGCAAGAAATGGTAGTCATGTGAACCTTCAGGGGAAACATTATGAATAAAGAAATATTTTTGACCTGGGTAGTTGCGCGCACTTTCCACAACCACAGACCTTGGAGCGGGCATTTGAATTATTATAAAAGCGGCGATACCAAAAACATTACGTAGAAAAGCTGTGAGCATGCAAAGCATTCAATTTTTTCAAGGTTTGCATGCAATTTTACTTGTTTTTATTCATTCTATTTGGTTTTATGTATTTCTAATTTAATTACTGGATTCTTCTTCAATCAGCTGCGACGTCAAAATATTAATTTCTTCGGTCGATCTTTGGTAATTATTTTCTTATTTACACGTACACTCCTCATTTAATTTACTCATACACACACTCACAGATTTACACACTCTCGCTATCGTTTTCAAATTTTCGGCTACCATTGAGTTCAATGCAGTCACAGAACAACATCCAAGAAAATAGCCTCAGGATTTAAAATGTTTCACGTGCAGAGAACAACATTTTTTTATGTCATGTTCACAATTTTGAGCTCAAACCGTGGCCCAAAGGAAGGAATTTGTAATTCAAAGAAGATTACGCAGCAATTGCCGTGGACCCGACATGATCGAGAACTACGCTTCAAAAAATGTTTGTCAATTCTGTCAAGGAAAGCATCACACAATTCTTCATGAATCACTGTTAGTTCAAACTCAATATTTTCCAGGTTCATCAACTGTTCCAATTTCGCAGGCTCACTCTCATGCAGCTTCAGTCGTGCAGGTTTCCTTAAATGAAACATCGTTGGTGTTGTTGACCTCCGCGGTGGTCTTTGTGACTGCGCCTTACGGTCATACTCTCTAAATTCGAGCGTTTCTTGACCAAGGTTCTGAAGTCTCAATTATTTCGAAATCGCTCGCGCAACGATTGCAGCTACCTTGGAATAAAGGTTCCGTACCTTTGTTAGGCGTCGGTGAAAGTAAATTAGGAACTTCACGAGGATCGGTTTCAGTCGAAGTTAAACCTCACTTTCCGTCCGATTTTAGGCTCAAACTTAAAGTTCTTGTTCTTCCCGAAATTGGTGGCAAGACGTCAAAAAAGTAAATTTCAAATCGACGATTGGCCTCGTCTTTCAGACCTTCAGTTGGCAGATCCGAAGTTCTATGAAATTAATCACCTTTCTGCCCCTGTTGCTCAGAAAACTGCTTTAGGCTGGATGCACACATTTTTCGAAGATAATAATGAAGTAGTCCCACCAAAACCTCTTAGGACTCCAGAAGAGGAAGCTTGTGAAAATCATTTCTCAAAGACTCACTCTAGGACAAAAGAAAGAACATACGTCGTTCGTCTTCCAACTAAGAATGATGTTACAGAGCTAGAAGATTCATACTCTTTAGCTTTTAAGCTGTTACTTCACAGTGAACAACGTTTCAAAGGGGATTCTCGACTTCAGGATGCTTACACCGATTTCATGGAGAAGTAAAAAATGCTTCAGCATATGGTTTCTGTTAAGGAGTTTTCTGATCCCAGAAATGATTCAAGGTCGTTTTTTCTACCACATCATGGGGTGTGGCGAGACTCAAGTCTCACATCCAAGTTCCGAGTGGTTTTTTTAACAGCTCTCGAAGCTCGAGTCGAGGAGTATTACTGATTGATTATTTGCATGCGGGTCCCGAATTGCAAATGAACATTTCAGATGTCCTACTTTAATGGCTTCGACATCCGATTGTATTTTCAGCAGATGTCGAGAAGATGTACCGCCAAATTCTTGTCCATGAAGATGACTAGGATCTACAACGAATTCAATGGCGCACGACTCCTGTCCAGCCTGTTCAGATTTATGGACTTACAACTGTCACTTATGGTCTGACATGTGCTCCATATTTGGCTATTCGTACTGTACAACAGCTCAGACTTGATGAGGGACATCAGTTTCCGCTAGTTGCTAAAGTCACTGAACGCAGTGTTTACGTCGATGATGTCTTGTCAGGGGCTGACAATTTAAAGGATGTCGCGAAACTTTACGATAAATTGCTTGAGCTCTTTAAGGCGGGCGGCTTTGCACTCAGTAAGTGGACTACGAATTGTCCTGAGCTTCTCAAACAAATCCTTGTGGACCTTCAGGCTTTATCTTCAGATCTTTCATGGCATTCTGAGTCTTCAATATCGATGCTCGGGTTAATCTGGCAGCCAGAGAGCGATTTTTTTATCTTCAAGATCGAGCTGACTCTTATCAATGATGTCATCACTAAACGTCTCGTTGCCAGACGAACTGCGCCACTAGTTGATCCACGTGGATGGTTATCACCTGTAATTATGGCCACAAAGGTCATTCTTCAGGAACTGTGGAAGCTAGAAATCTCTTGGCATGATCCGCTTCCTGATGAACTTTCTCAACGGTGGAAAAGATACTACGAGGATCTACACTATCTTTTATTAGATCGAATTTATCGATGGATTGGATTACTATCTTCGGGTTGCTCATATGAACTTCATGGCTTTGGAGATGCTTCAGAACGGGTTTATGCAGCTGTTCTTTATGTTCAATCAGCTCAAACAACTGAGGATTGTTCGGTGGTGCTTATCGCATCAGAAACAAAAGTAGCACCTGTGAAAGCTGTCGTACTTCCTCGTCTTGAACTGTGCGCTGCGGTTCATCTGGCTCATCTCGTTGCATATATTCAAAGCATTCTAAAATTTGATGCTCCATTCCACATGTGGTCCGATTAAACAACTGCTCTGGCTTAGATTGCAGATTTACCTTCGAAACGTAAGACGTACATAGCTAATCGAGTATCGGAAATTCAAACCACTCTTCCTTCAGCTGTGTGGCAACATGTTCCGGGCAAGGACAATCCAGCTGATTGAGCATCGCGTGGTGTCTCTGCTCCAGAGTTTTCGTCTTTCTCTCTCTGGTTGAATGGGCCAGAATGGCTGTCCAATCCAAACGACTGGCCATCTGGTCCCTTTGAACCTCCGCACCGCTCAGTTGAAATGGAGAAACAGGTCACGGTCAATCTTGTGGTTTGTGCGAAGCAACACTGGTACTTATTTCGCCTATATTCGTCCTTGGATAAACTTCTTCCAGTCACTGCCTTGTGCTTGCGATTTTACAATGCCGTCAGACTTCGTCTATTGGTATCATCGCCTCATATCACTGCTTCTGAGCTTCATCAAGCTCGTCTGCGCTTGATTCAACATGAACAACTTCGTGTCTTTTCAGAAGAAATTTGAGCCTTGAAGAAAAAGGATACGATCTCAAAAAGAAGTCATCTGATGAAGTTCAATCAATTTTTGCATGGCGAACTTCTTGGAGTTAGAGGACATTCAAAGCATTCTCTACTTTCGTTTGATGAGAAACATCCCTTGCTTTTACCATCTGATTCCATTTTGAATAAGGTTTTGATCGAGGATTGACATTGACGTTGTCTTCCCGGAGGTACTTAGCTTACTCTTGGAACACTGAGGCAATCTTACTGAATTCTGTAAGGGCTAAGTCTTGTTCGGTCTGTGATTCATCATTGTGTTACATGTGTGAAGAACTGAGCAGCTATTGCGCAAAAACTCAGGACTGACTACGCTAGACCAATCAAACTTCGAACGCATAAAGGACGTGGCTTCAAGTGTTTTAAGGGTTACATTTGCATCTTCGTCTGCTGAGCCACTCGAGCGGTTAATTTAGAAGTAGTTTCCGACTACATGTCAAGTGGCTTCATCGCAGCGTATCAACGATTTTCATCACGATGAGGCGTTTGTAAGACCTTTGTCAGTGATAATGTAAAAAAATTCGTTGGAGCTGACCGTCAATTTAAACAAATGTTCGCTGAGGCATCTGGAGAGTCCCAAGTTATTGCTTCATTTTTATCTTCAGACGGCACCGAGTGGAAATTGAATCCAAACGCGGCGTCCTATTTTGGCGGATTTTATGAGGATGCAGTAAAGTCTACTGTAATATTGTCGGAAAAATTTGTAATAGAGTTGAAAACCTTTGCTTTCTTAAAATTATCTTGAATAAATATTGAGTCTTGAATATCCTTCACAGTAAACGGTCGTTGCGATTTGAAGAAGCACCCATGCGATATATATCCTAATGCTCTCTTTCTTTTTCTTTATTTCAGGTTTCCTTCCGCTGCGGGTGAAAATATCGATTACTTCTTTTTTTTAAGTTTTAACAACCTAGAGTTTTCCGGGCTATAATTTAGAATATTGTTTAATTAATTAACCTTCATTCGCTAAGGGGCCTGGCTAGGGCCCATTACAAGACCTAACCGTATCATATACGTATGTATGTGTATATTTATGTAGTCATATGTATATATACGTATGTATTCCGTTTAATGAAAACTGCCACTCGCCTGGGGCAATACGCCCTTTGAATGCCATCCCTGAACCATCCCTGAGCGAAGTTGCCCAGAATCAGTTGTCAGGCTGGAAACTAATTCAACAAATACGCCAGCATTACTGGAAATTTTGGTTTTCTGAATATCTTAAGGAACATCAACCTTGTTCCAAATGAAGAACCTTACTGCCTTCCATTTAGCTGGGATATCTCGTTCTTATTCGAGACGAAAACCTACCTCATACCAACTGGGCAATGGTACGGGCATTCTAACTTCATCGCGGCAGCGATGGTCTAATCCGAGTCGTCACGCTGAAGACTCAGCGCGACTTAATAACCCGACCAATTGTCAAGCTGTGTCTACTTCCACGTGCAACAAGCGATTGAAGAGATTCAATTTGGTCTGCGACGAAAAGCGGGCAGAATGTTCAAGATTGACATGCCATTTTACTTGTTTTTATTAATTCTATGTTGTTTCATGTATTTCTAATTTAATTGCTGAATCCTTCTTCAATCAGCTGTGACGTCAAAATATTGATTTCTTCAGCCGGTCTTTGGTAATTATATTCTTATATATACGTACAAGTCTTATTTCAATGACTCATACACACACTCGCCGATTTACACACTCTCACTGTCGTTTTCCAATTTTGGGCCACCATTGAGTGCAGTTCGCCTGTTGCTGGCAGCGAGATTAGTCATTATAACCACTTGTAATTTATTTATGTTAATTAATAAATGACCGCGCTTTTTGGCGTCAGCCTTGTTAAATGGAATGCATTGTGGTAAATTCTGTTATGTAACCCAGGGCAGTACTATCTGTCAGAAAAAGAATTAAAAGTTAAAATACAGTCAATTTCATTTATTTCCGTCAAAGCGCAATTTGTACCTGGTGACGAACATTACAGAGGTATATTTTTGAGACTTTGTCCAACTATTATATGTTATATCGCTTTCTGAGGATTTCTGTAATGACGGTAAACTTTTGCTCCTATTTCAGGGTATCTGTGTGTAAATTTTGATACAGTATAGCTTGTATTTTACGTGGAGATTTGCCTATAATATCATGGTCACAGAAAAATGAAACCTTCCGTGGAAACGCCCATATATATTATACATATTATTGTGTTAGAAGTTGTAGGCTCCGGAAGCTACGATCATGGTTCCTTGAAGCAAATAATCCCGACAGAACTGGAATGTTTACGTGATCCACGCCTGCTCCTTCTAACCTAGAAGTTGAGTAAGAGGCGGGAAATTTACGCATGAGGCTTTTTACAGCACTGTCCCTTGGAGATGTCTCTAGGCGCGGATGGTTGAAAAGAATCCGGTTTTCCATCACAGCCACGGACTCCTGATGGTCCAGGAAGTTTTTTTACAATGCGACAGGTGTCTAATAAAACCGCCTTCTGAGCTGCTGGCAGTACCCTACTGATCCATAAATGATCACGATCTTCAGTGCATCTTGCGTGCACGTTGGCTGTAGCTGAAATTGCAATAGGATGAATAGATGCATGTTTCACATACCTCTACATTTTCGTTACTTCATTCCTTAGCTCGCTATATTTGTAGATCTTGGTTTCATAGGTTGCCTGCAAATTTCGGTTAAGTGGACAATCAATGTCGATGATGTAGACTCTTCCACCTTTTTTTCTCGCATTACGCTGTCCGATCGATTGGCTCCGATGTAATGATCCGTCTGGATAGTAAGATGTAATCTTCATTTCCTTAAACGGGTATTGGAATGTATCTATAGAACGGATCCATTATTTTAAGAGTCGGAGGTTTAGGGCAAGCTGTTGATATATAATTCCCACCATATCATCATGCCTGTGCGTATATTCTCTTTGAGCGATTACGCGATAACCATTAATAATGGTCGGTGTTCGACCAGTTAATAAGCCCAAAGGAGCACGTGATAACAGGGATGTCATACTTGTTGATTGCCCTGATCTTGTTCACCGAGTCGAGAGAGCTCTTCAGAACCAATCTGAATCTTGAAGTAAAGGCAGCCGTTAGGCTTTTCTTAACTATAGTATGCTGAATTCTCTTAAATTCGAGTATACCCAGGTAATTATATGACCCCCCCCCCTCAACCATTGCCTCGATGTTATTTTCGAAATCGTTCTCTAGCTTCAGTTCATCCATGTATAGAAGATGGGTCACTTGATGATCATCCTCGTTAACATGTATTCGAAACCCATGAGAATGATGCGTGGGCAAGTTTTGTATATTTTTAAGACCTCAAGCAAATAGTCATTTGGTACGGAAGGAAACGCTTGCATCAGATCTGGTTGTTTGATGATCTTTTGAAAACACCGTGCTAACGCAGGATGTACACTAGTCACGTACTTGTACCAGAAGCTGTGCACCATGTTCGCACCTGGAGCTTTTCAGTTACTTGTCCTTATCAAAACCGTTGAAACATCTAAAGCTGTGATGTTAGTCAGCTTCATTTCAGGGTTATTGCTAGCTCTTGCCTTCTCTAGTTTGAACCACGCAGAGTTTAAATTGCTTCTACTCGTTTTCCCTCAAATACCCGACCAATAGTTAGTCATGTCTTCCGTTTGAGGCACTTTGGTGTCTTGCTGGGTTTTTCTTCTCTCCACTCAGTTCACGATAAAACCTTCTTTCATGTGCCTGAAATTTTCGACTTTGTTGCCTTCTTGCACAACTTTTTTTGTACCGACGCAGTCTAGCAGTAAGGACATCAAATCTTTGCCCTTGGGTGTCTATAATCTCATCCAACATTGCTGGTGTTAATGTCTCGATTTACCGAGGGTGGATGATTTTAGTAACATTGTGTATCTGCTTTCTGGTTCTATTTCATTTTCTATATTGAGGTAGTCGACGCAATTTGCACCTTAATTTGCTGAAATCCATATTCAACCGGATCTACCATGGCCGATCTCTCTCTCTTCCTGGAGCAAAGACTGCATTTGTGGCCCTAGTTCTGCTTCCACACGTTTTAACGGTTGCCACAGCTGCACAGTATGCAAGAGTTTGCACCTCTAACGTCGTTTGTGTTGCTTTTAAGTGCATAGGTAAAACCTTGCTGTTTGGGTGTTCTATTAGTGCACGCAGACAATTTTTTATGTTCATCTTGGGCAGACAATGCCTTTGTGTTGGTTCTACATGTGTGAACTCTAGTAAAGCATGACTAAAATTTCTTTCAAGGGGCTGTAGTTTTTCTGGGATTTCGCTGTTCAGATCATCGATATTTATATCCGAATGTGTTTCTAGTGAATCCGGTAATTTATGTTCATTATCCCTAGGACCTATGCCTTCAGCTACTATCAGGTCTTCGTTGTCCACATCTTCCAAGGGAAGTTCATCAATAGGAATCTGCTGTTCCACTTTTATTTAGATGGTAGCTATTTCAACAGTCGAAAGCAGTCTGTTTACAGATATTGAGCGTTTTTGATCTGCCAGATTCTGCTATTTTATTCTTGTGGCTAGTTCTGGGTACTTCAATTAGATAAGTCGATGATGTCCTTTTCTTACACTTTGCCCACTTTTTTTTGCTAAAAAATAAAGGCACTGATCTGTCTATCTTTGTCATCTCATCTCTCTCTTTCTCTTTTTCGATGCCAAACACGAAAATGGAGCAGAACACAAGTTCTGTCTCCTTCATTAAGTTTGAACTATTATATTATAATTGGCTATATTTCTTATAATATAACTTTATTATAATCAGCATAAAGAATTCATTCAAATTCAACCATTTTTAACAATATTTGATTGTAATACAGATAACACAAATTGCATTTTCTACTTTTATGACCTCACTTTTGAAGGATTTACCTTCATAATTTAAATTAATTAATTAATTTAATTTCTTACATTTACAACTACGACTATTAATACTCACAGATTATTTAATCAAAAATTTGTAATGGAGAGGATGGATTTAAATGTTTATAAATAAAACTCTTTGATTGAATTAAACTAATGTTCCTGATCAGGACAGCAAACAGACTCTCGAAACTTTGAATTCTTATTCAAAATAAAGGATCTGTAATACCATGAGGTCCTAATTTTTCTGAAGTATGTCATTTCCAACCAACAATATTGTTATAATTTATCATTATCTTAAAAACAAAAACCGCAACATCATATGAACAGCATCGGCTCTTGCAGTGAACTTTAACTCCGGCTCTTGCAGTCAGCCACGTTGCATTGGGCTAACCCCTCAATGCAACGAAATATGCGTTTACGTTACGAGTATCGCGCAGTGCCACCCACAATAGGCCTCTCTCGGATGGAGGCCATGGTTCAGCTGGGAGTGGCAATAAGACCAAAACGGGGCGACGTCCAGGCAATAGCCCCGGACAGACGCAAGAACATGACCATTGGATCAATATGCACCCGGAATATGCTCATAAAATGTCTCAGTATTTAAGATATCAGGTATCCTTTTTGCACAAAAACGGATATGAAGCACTTTATTAGCAAGAAGAAGAGCAACGTCCTCCATCGAACATACCACATGTTCCAGCAAGACCACCTTTGCAGACTAGAGATAATGCCAACATGAGAAGTAGTCTGATTTTCGCTCTTCGTATATTTATATAAAAAATAGAAAGTGATAAAAATTAGAAAATCTAATCCATAGACGCTCTTATGCAACTACTGCTGATCACTTCTGAAAAAAATGTGAAAATCCGTTAAGGATTGTAGGCTGTAGGTGATTTTGAACAGTAAATTCCCGATTCAGCCCACTGTGCAGAACCTGTCTGCTCAAGCGGTGAGCGCGCGCGGTGGACGACGCGATTCACGAATTTATTAATAAATACCGCTTGGGGCGCGTATGGGAAAAAAACTCATACTATCTAGGATTCACCCATGACATCTCGTAACATATTTTTATAATGCAATGCAAAGTTGACGTTTGTTGACTTCCATAAGAATTTCGTGGTGTATATTTGGGCGTCTTGGAGCAAAAGTCAGTTCGCTACATTCAACTTTTGGCTTAACACTTTTTGAAGCGAAATGTGTCCTTTAATGTAGACGATACTAACTGCCGAGCGTGCAAGCAAGAACAGGAAAAACTTGGACATGTTCCCAGTGAATACTCAAAGTATGCACGTTACGGGTAGATAAGGTGACACAATGCGGCTCTAAAAGTGTTATATTACCATCTTAGGCACTGCTATAGTGTTGACCTATTGCCCGTTTTGCCATAAGCCCAGGGGGAACTCGAGCCCATTGTGGAGAATGATCACTGTAAGATCTACAGGAATTTATAATTCTCCGCCACTCAACGTATTAGTGCTACGAAGCCTGATATTGTCCTCCAAGATCTGAAGACCAAGATCATTTATGTGATTGAATTCTCTGCATCAGCCGATGGTAATATCACGGCAAAGGAGGAAGACAAACAAGCGAAATATCAAGCTCTTCTTTTCGAGCTGAGCCGGCTGTACAAAGGCTACAAAGTCTATCTTGTAGTTCTGATAATAGGCTGTCTTGGAGGTATGAAAGCTGCATTTCTTAGCAAACTCAAGAAGATTCCGGATTGTCAGCGTGAGGCTCATTCCATCGCAAACCGAATGCAAAAGGTTGTTCTTGGTTGCTTTAAGAAACCATGAACGTCGCTTCCGAAGCTTAGAACTTCTCACATAATAGTTTAATTTACTTTATAATAATAATAATTTCTTCAGAATCGAACTGAAAGACCTGTGACAAAAGCCGCCAGACGCGTCCTAGCGTTGTGGATAGAGGGTCCGGAAGAAATATCCCCCAAGCGGAGCGACATCTTGTACCTCTTATAGTATTCAACCTTTTCCTTGCATGCGGGGCTCTATAAGGATGGACGAACCCTTTCCCTAGCTACTCGTGGGAACAGCAATGACACCACCAAATCACAAAAAAGTTGTAGATACGGTTAAAAAGGATCGAACACACAGAGCACCCGACAATGGGTCGGCAAACAGTGCCGATACGAAACAGTACTGAAAATAATTTAGATGGAAACACGACGACAAACCGGTAAAACACTCATATTGAGAAAATGAATCTACTCAAGGATGACTTGCTAGACTACTACAATGCCAGCATTATTATATGTACGTGTAGCACATCCCCAATAGCTGTATGAACGAGCTGCAGAAGAAGAGGAGAAAGCAACATTTAGACCAACCGCGGAAAGCAGGTACGTACTGATAGATGATCGCGATATCAGGACAAGAAGGAAAATTAACATTCAGGTTCATGCTAAGCCTTAGGATCTGGCTGAAATGGATACCTCCCTTCGTGAGGATATCTCGGAGGAGTCTGATTTCTGGACCATCAATTGCGCAGTTTATGATGTGGCGAGAGCTTTAGCTGATTCAAATTTAAGTGTAAACCCGCGGATGAATCAAAAGGCCAAAAGACGCATGCATCAACTGAATAAGAAGATTAGATATGCAACACAGAATGCGTCCTTTGTTCAATGTGTGATTGACTACATAACATCTGGTAGACCGTTCACGGGAAGGATTCGAAAGTTGGCCAAAAAACTGAAAATCTACCATCGGACAGTAAACAAGTAAAGGCTACTGACATGCAAGCAGCATATTGTTGACAAAACACGGGTGTTATGCTTGTTGTCTCGGTTCTACACTACTCGTTTGGGATGGTTCAATGGACGAGGAACGAGACCGCGGTCCTTGATATCGCCACGCGTAAGATCATGTATATACTTAAGAGCTTGCATATTAATTCTCCTGTTTCGCGATTATACATCTCACGCCATCAAGGCGGACTGGGACTTCAAAATCTTCAATGATTGAAAAATAAGCGTTCTTTTACAAATCCGCGGTGCAAGCGGCTTAGACAGTTGTCCTGAATTTTAAGATCAGAAGTGAGGAAAGTGCATTACTCCATATGGATTCCTCACATTTGAAAGCCGAAAAAAAATCAGAGGTTAGAAAATTCCTGAAACAGCTACTCTACATGAAAATCAACGGAAAGTTTCACAGAAATGTAGAAGATTAGTCCTTTTCGAAGGAGCAAACTTTTTGCTTTTCTAAGATCATCAGGACTTAATTCACGTATAGAGGGTTTTATTTTCGCATGCCAAGACAGTTTTATTTTCACCTTAGAATACCGTAACCGCATTTAACATCAAGGATTCCGCAGCGGTAGGTGCAGAGCGTGTCATGCACACGCTGAGTACCTAGAACACATACTATCCGGGTGGTCCACTCACGCGGAAACGGCGTATCTCAACAGACGTAATGTGGCCCTGCGAATACTTTATTTCCATCTTTGTCGCTCTTGTGGTGTTGGCCGCAACCTTGCCCTGTCGAACGCTGTGAGGGAGATAGAGTCAATTGTCCAAAACGAGAAGTGCCAAATTTTCTCGAACTGCGATTTTCGGTTAAAGTAATTGTTCTCATGATGGGCGCCTCCGGGAAGGGCGGAACTATCACTGGTTCGTAACCATAAATACATACCCGCGTGTCCAAAATATGTCAAGGCACTTGCGAGAGGTATGCTTTCACGACTTACTTTTCACTCGGCCCTGCAGTCTCCGTAAAGACCTGCCTAACGCTACTAGTGATATAATATACTAATAATTCTTAAAATCATAAAAATATTTGTTTGCAGAGACCTGATGTTTGACACAAATACCACTTATATAATCAGAATATAATAATTCTAATCTTAAAGCCAAAATATGGATCTTATTAATTATATAATTTTAGGAAAGAACCTAATAAATACGACATCTTCCAGATTAATAGTTAAAATTTACTTAAAAGAAATTTGAATCGATTAGGTTTCGGAAACACAGCTCGTTTTCCTCGTCAGAACTTAAAACAGATTAAAAAAGATTCCCTGTAGATTTCTTTATGTGTGAGTTCCGTGTTTTGTGAAATATCTATAAAACTTTCTAGGTAGCACTGTAGAAAGATTTGCACTTTTTATTTATGTGATGAAACTATTGTTTAAACTATGGTAAAAAAATAAATGTTTGGTGAAGACGGAGCAGATATGCCCCGTCTCCATCTTGGAAACTTTGTGAACTTTGTGAAGCGTTTACAAAGTTCCTAAGATGGAGATGATTTTATTCTTATAAACTGGGTCTTATTAAAGAATGACCAGTATCAAAATGACTACAATCACATTTTGTACCTGTAAACAATAATAATTCGAAGATAATCTTGTATGAACCCAGAAATATTTTATGTTTATAATTGAGCAAAAAAATGTATAGAGGAACGTATACGAACCTGTTTATGACTTTCCTCTAAGTGTTTCATTAATACCGCAACTACGACATTAACGAGAACAAATTGAGCCATTAAAACAAATATTACAAAAAAAATAGGAGCAATAATGGAGCTAACACAGCAATTTCGAACACAGTCTTCAGAATCATCGCAATTATCTCTCAAAGTATCTTTCATAATACCATTCCAGTTGTCACCAGTTGCTACTCTGAACAAAGTCAGAAAAGCCATACCAAAATTACTGAAATGCGCATGTTCTCCTAAGCCTTGACACGGCATTTCGTCACTGCATTCTGCAACAGAGAGTAAGTTTATGGTGAAATAAAAACTTATTATTAAATAAACATCATGATCATCACAAGAACAACGCATTAATAATTGTGAGCATCACAACTACACATAAAGCCAGATCTTCGAATTAAACATTGCTCCTGGAGCAAACCGCTACGGTAATTTTAACGAATGAAGGTGCAGTTTTTGGGCTTCTATACGGTTTATATTAATGATACTTTATGTATAGTTTAATACGACTTTATTAGGAACCAAAGATTTATTAACTTTGGTACCTTATCCTTTACAAGTGTACCCCCAGAATGATCAACTGAGACTGACTCATATGTTGCCAGTTATTATTAGATTCATACACACACCAAACAAATTTAAGTATAATAGTAAGTTAAGCTGTCCATATTAAAGTGCTAAATTTTAACGTGCAAAATTTCCTCGAAGTTCGTGCTATATTTGCTTGAACTCATACTATTTTAGCGTGACAAGCCTCTACACTACCAAAGTATTAAGCGCGTGGTAATACAGCTAAAGCGTATGCTGTGAAAGTAATATCGCCCTGCGCGAAAAGTTTTCACTTGACCGTGCTATGGTTGTAAGAAACCCTTGTTATTTCGCCATGGGTTTGTTACAACGTAGGTCTTAAGGCCCTTTATCAGAATGGGTCTACGGTATTTAAGTTTCAGGCCGAGCGCTTGAATATTTGGGCCTAACCTCTTGCATACGCTGTCTGCAGTGTATTTTTTTTGCCTACAGAGTCGGCTTTTCGAAAAATTGTTCCTATTTTGATAATCGAACACAAAACTACAATAGCAGTGACGCTCAGTGTTAGCTGTCTCTGTGTATTCGCTGTGTGGTCGTCGACCGTTGCCGAACAAGACGAGGCAGATACCCCGCTGCGAAAGTAATTAATTGGAAAGTGTGACACTGTCATTTTTTAGAGATTAAAGCCGGTTAAAATAACTAAAATTATGATAGCATGACCTAATTCAATTTTAATTAAATGAATTACTTAATTTATATAATTAGAAGAAAGTTAAAAAAAGGATTCATGAAAATCGGTTAATATTTTCGCTTATAATGAAAATGTTCAAGTGCAAACTAAAGTACAAGAACCGATATCCAGGATATGTTGCCGGAAGGCAATACTCAGCCTTAAATTTATCCTCCGCCAGATGAATTTCATAGCTGTGG
>CAKNWT010055061.1:0-10151 GCA_932066315.1 Andricus coriarius | reverse complement strand
AACTACATTATTAAAAATTCATTTTCGACCAAAGTAGTGAATTATTTCAATTGAAAAATCCACTACTTTGGTCGAAAATTCTATTTTTGTTATTGATAATTCATATTTTCTAGGCTATAAATTCAACAAATTCAATTCAAAATTAATCTTCTTTTTTGCAAATTCAATCATTTCGTTAAAAATGTATGCATTTTGTTAAAAATTGGTCTTTTTTCTTTAATTCAATTGCTTTTTATTTAAACTTAAAATCTTGGTTTTTTTTTTAAATATGAAATATTATATTTTTTGTTGAAAATTCGTCATTTTTGGTTAAAAATTTAATCTTCTTGTTTGAAAATTTAAGTATTGGGTTCAAAATTGATGTATTTTGTTAAAATTTTCTTTTTTGGGTAAAAACTAATTTTCTATACCTGAAACTTGAATATTTGATTGAAAATTAACTTTTTTGTTAAAAATACATGTTGTTAACATTGTTGACAATCTATGTAGTTTGTTGATTCCTCTCTTTTGGTAGAAACTTAAGCTTCTTGGTTGAAAATTCAACTATTTGGTTGAAAATTTATGTATTTTGTTGAAAATTTCTTTTTTTGGGTTAAGAAATATTTTTTTAACATAAAATTTAACTATTTAATTGAAAATTAACTTTTTTGTTGAAACTTTATATTTTCTGGTTGTAAATTCAACTATTTGGCAGAGAAAGTTTGCCCATTTGTCTTGGAAATTCAACAGTTTGGTAGAAAATCCAAAATTTTTCGAAGAAGATTCGTTTTTTTGATTGAAAATCAATTTTTTTTAATGAAATTTACCTATTCCATTTTTGGTTAACAATTGATCTTTTTAGTTTAAAAATTTAAATATTTGGTTAAAAATGTATTTTACTTGTTGAAAATTCGTCTTTTTTGTTAGTCAATTGATCTTCTTAGGTAAAAATCCAATTATTTGACGAAATAAAATAAAATAAAATAATAGAAGATTCGTTAAAAAAAATTGTTTAATGAAAATTTAGTTATTGCATTTCTAGTTAAAAATTGACTTTTTAGTTTAGAAATTTAACTATTTGGATGACAATCTATGTAGTTTGTTGAAAATTCCTTTTTTTTTTCGCTAGAAAATTAAGCTTCTTGGTTGAAAAAACAACTTTTATGCTGCCTGTAACTTTATTTAATAGGTTAAATTTTTCAATTTTAAAGTAAAAAATTCGTTTTTGGAATTGAAAATTATTTTTTTTCAAATGAAAATTTAACAATTCAATTTTTTTGAAAAAAATACTCTTGGGTGAAAATTCATCTTTTTTGACTTGAAAATTCCACATTTTAAATGATTTTTTTTCTTTATTGACGGAAAAGACTTTCTTTGGTGAGAGTTCAAGTATTTTGTTGAAAATTCGTATTTTTTGGTACAGTTCAACTGTTTCAAATTTCAGAAAAAAACTAGAAAAATTGGTCTGATAATTAGGGAGCTCAAATTTGTTAAAGAAATTATTATAATAATATATAAAAATATATATAATATAATAATATACAAGAATAAAATAATATAATATTTAAAATTGGATAGCTCCATCAAATACGATCTTAAACATTTTTTATGTCATAAAAAATGGAAAATATTATAAGCAGAAAATTCCATATTAGAAACAGCGAAAGAAAATAATTGATTTAAAAACTATCATTCTGTTAACTTTAGTACAATATTTACGTGCGTAGTGAATGATTTATTTGAATTATTACGAGATCTTTTTTAGTCCAAGGTCCACTTCTAGCTGAATTTATAGATGAGGAATGGTACGCGATTACAGGGAAAAAGAATTAATATTGAATCAAGACAATATTGTTACGAATACGGACGATAAAATATTTGCTTGATCTAAGAAAATAATTTTAAGAAAATGTACTAGATTGAAGAAACTTGATTTTTTTCATTTAAGTACATTTTCTTGAGACCAGATACATTTTCTTGGATCATGAAAATATGGTATCGTCCATATTCTTACCGATATTTTTTTTGATCCAATGCTTATTTCTTTCGTGTGATCTTAATTTATAGAAAAATACTGTGTACCCGTTATCTCACACCAATAGTGTAATAATGCAAGAAAAAAAGCAAAACAAAAATAAATTACCCTTTAAACCATTTTTTTTATAATTCGTAAGAATATTTTTTTATCCTGAAAATTTTAAAACAAAAAAAGAATAACAGTATTGACGTATAAAGCAGACGCTATTCACTATTTACTTTGTTTATTTATTATGATTATCTCAAATAATGTTATATGAAAAATAAGGCAGAGGACCCAAATGTCGATCAGTGGTTTTATCTTGTATAAATATGGAAATTATTTATTATGTGGTTCATGCGAATATATAGTTAAATTTAATACCAAAGAAATGAATTTTTAACCAAAAAGGTGAATAAGTCACCAAAAAGATTAATATTCTGTCCAAAAGACAAAGTTTCAACAAAATACAGAAATTTTCAACCAAATATTTTAATTTTCAACTGAAGAAGATATTTTTTCAACCAAACATGGAATAGCTAAATTTTTAGTTAAAAAAATTGAACAAAAAAAAGAAAATTTTAACAAAATTGAGATTTGTTTGGGTTAAACTATGGCGTATTTGAATCAAATAAATTTTATTTGAATCAAAAAATATTGGTTTAAATCAAAAAAATATTTGTTTGCAGAAAAAATTATGACACTGGTTGGCCTGGGTGATTTTTTATTAACAAATGAAAAGTCTAGACTATTTGCTTTAAAAAAAAAGGAATTTTTTAACAACAGTTCCCGGAGAGAAGTTTTTATTCGATTGAAAGATTTATTTTTGTTTTTAAGAGATCTAACATCGATATAGATAATCTACAAGTTTCAAATTTCTTTGAGCAATAGATTCTGAGTTTAATTTTTACTCAGAGATGCTAAAAATTATTTTGTTTACTTGAATTACAGATTTATAATATCTTTTTTTATCTTTATGAATCCTCAAATTTTGTAAATAAACTTTTTTTTTATTTTTTTTTCCCAGCTGGATAATTTGAAGGTTTCTGTTTTATGCCACTCAGAACAAAAATTTTGCTCATTCAACAACACTTCGGGCAAGAATTTTTTCAAGTGAAGAAAATTGTAGTTGATTGGACAAAATATTTGGTTGTTTACCCAAAATTTTTCATAAATCCACCAAACTATTTGCATTTTGTAAAATCAACCAAAACTTTTGATTGCATCAACCAAATGTTTTTTTGTCAATATAATAGCAAATTCCTTGGCTGAACGAACAAAAATTCTGTTGACTCAGCCAAACTTTCTTCAGGGTGTGCCTATAGGTTTTTAGCGCTAATTATGATTATTTGCGGTTTTTTAAAAATAGAAATGGTTTCTTATACATGAAGTATTACTTTCTATTAATAATAAAATGTTTAAATAAATTTTTCTAGCCATTTATTATTATTATTTATAACAATATTCTTTTAGAATAATGCTAGAAAGTTGCAGTATTTTCCAAAAATCTTCAATTTTTGTTAACTTTTCATGTAGGGTGAGGTAATAATTAATTCAAGTTTACAAACATAATTGTTTAAACAATTTATTATTCTTCATGGCAATTTTTTTTAGAATAGAGTTAGAAAGTCGCGGTTTTCTCCGAACTTTTCAATTTGTTTTCAACTTTTAGTTGCAGCTAGACAAAAATCAATTAAATTTAACAGTGATTTTTTTTTAATCTTTTTCTTCTTTTTTGTATTATTCTTCTCTTATATTATTCGAAATAATAATCTATTAGAATAATGCTAGAAAGTTGTAATTTTTTCTAAAAAAGTCAACTTTTTGTCCACTTTTCACTTAGAGCGAGATAATAATAATTGCAGGTTGATAAAAATAATTGTTTAAACAATGTCTCATTGTTTATAACTATCTTTTCTTCTCTGTGAATTTGAATCAGTTGAAGTTTTTACTAATTTCAATCAGTGACTGAGTTCTAGGTATAGATTAGTTATTTTAATTGATGAATTAATAAGTTTCACCGATTCATTAGTACAAATAGTTGATCCATAGCTAGAATTGAATCTTTATTTGACTTTTTACTTATTAACAAATAATAAATATTAATATGAATTTAAACAAAAAGGCTCCTGAAAAATTTCTTCAAGGAAAAATTACATTCAATATGATCCATACAGAAATTTTGAAGAATATTTCAAATATCTGTTTTATTTCTGAAAATATATTCATAACAAAATTTGAGTTATAAAAAGAAAGAGATTGTTTGAAAAATGATTATCCCTTATGTTTATTTATTATTTGTTCATATTAAAAAGCCAACGCGAAGTTAAAAATTAAAAAAAACCCGAAGCTTTCTAGTAATTATTTAAGAGAAGATATAGTTTTAAACAATTATGTTTGTTAACTTGAATTAATTATTACATCACAAAGTGAAAAGTGGACAACAATGTACAAATTTCAGAAGAAACGGCAACTATCTAGCATTAATATAGAAGAATATTGTTATAAACGATAATAATTTGTTTAAACAAATATTTTTGCAAAATGCAATTATTATTACCTCACTTAAAGTGAAAAATGAACAAGAAGTTAAAAATTTCAGAATAAAGCCGCGACTTACTAAGTCTATTCTAAGAGAAAATTGCTAAAAACAACGATAAATTGTTAAAAAAATTTATGTAAACATTTGACAAAAACCAATTGTTTTCAGAGGTTTTTGGAACCCTGTAAGACAGCCTTATGGGGGTGATATTTGAAAATTAATTCTTTTTTTATATTATATAGCTAATTGTGAAATAAAATACTGAGTTTCAACTTCATTCACCTAGAATTGACGATTCTGAATAAATGTAGGTACAAAAACTATATATAATTTGTTTAAAAGAAAGAAAGAACTTTTGCTGTGGATTCGAAAAAATTTGGGGGCGAAAAGCATGAAAATTCGAAAAAAAAATTTCCACTGCATTTTTTGACCACCCTGTTCCTTATAGAGGAAGCTTTGTGATGGTAACAATTTCGAAATTTTTTTAATTCGTTTTATTAAACGTTCCTCAATTTATATTTATATTATTTTATTAATACATTTTTTTCGGCACGCGTCAAATATTTTAAAAATAGGTTTATTATATATCAAAACTTTTTAAATATTTTTTTTTTCTATACATAAAAGATTCTTTGACTCGAGAAAAATCGACACCTATAATAATAATATTTTTTAATGAAAAGCAAGAAACTATTTCTTTTAAGTAAGTAAAATCATCAATTCATGATAAAAAACGTATGTAATAAAGAATCAGAATAGCTGAATTTTGTTAAAATAACTAAACGAAAGGGACAAATTTAAATCAGAAAAAGTTGTTTTGAATTTAAATTTTTACGAAAAAGGTCCATTTACTTGTCAAAAATCTGAAACCGCATCCCTCATGAAAAAAAGTAAAATTACCGAATATTTGTAGTCGGTCCTAGAATACAACCAGCATTAGAAATAGTTGTCTCATTTTTTGATTACGGCCTACCGTTTTCCAATTCTCAGAAAAAATCTATTTTTTTTTAAAAAAAAGTTTTATTTAATTTTAAAATCCCTTATGTTTGGTATAATTGAAAATAAAAAATGTTTTCATTTTGAAGCCTTCGAAGATAAAAGTATTCCAATAATTTCTTGTACAAATAATTCAACATAAACCTTGAAATTTTTATGCGAAGTGTACTTAATCTAAATTTGGTCATATTTGGTGGCGTAATCAAGTGTGACATGATAATAAAAAATGTCTGAAGAAATAATTATATTATTTTTTTACGTAGACAAATTTTTTACGCAATAAGAATCTTATATAACAGTATTTATATACTTAAAATTAATAGTGCGAAAAAACAAACAATTTCGCTACTAGATATTTTAAAAAGAATGAATTTTAGATCAAGGAAGGTGATACAGCATAAATGATACCATAAATACCTGATTTTACAACATAAATATGTGACGTAAAAGTAAAGTAATCTGTTCAGGCCTATAAATCCCCAACTCTAATGAAAAAAAATAGAATCGTTCAGATTGAAATATAAGATAGCAGCAAGTGTATATAAGTGATTAGGTGCTTTTGAAATTAATTAGTAGAATCTTGCGGAAATACTAAAAGAATCAGTTTCTTCATTCAGAAAAGATGAGGATTTTTATTTGTAGCCTCTTCTTCGCATTAGCGATTTTCTTTAATTTTATCGGTAAGTAGATAAATATGCTATCAACAATATTAATAAATTTTATTTATTTTTAAACTAGCGGCTGCATTGTGAAATTAAGAATTCAGTTGAATTTAATATAATCTTTGAAATTTATCTGAATACGTTTGAGCTTGCAGGAATTTATTAGAATTTACAAGATTTGGATTGGAGCGTTCTGGATTTCAATTAAATTTAACTAAAATGACATAAAATTCACTTTAATTCAGTAAACTTCAATTAAAAAAAATTCAATTCAATTTGAATTGCTAGAATTATAATATCAATTTAAATATATAGAGATTGAATATGGAGAGATACATTACAATATTTTTTATTAGTAAGGCCTTGTGTTCGAAATGTTCAATTTGGTACATTTTCAAAATAAAAAAAAATTCAATCTTCAATTCTTTTTTAATGCACATATTTGTTAATTTTGTTAACGTTTACAAAAGTAAAAAAATTAAAAACGAATATTTCGAAAACTCTTTAGGTCAGTATGTTTAAAAATGGAAATGGTTCAATTTTGGTGGATTTTATGAGATTAAAAAAAAAATGTTTAGAGGAAGTACAAGAGCGTTAAAAATGCAATAAATCTTTTAATTCTGATAAGAATCGTAAAAGCTTCACAGATGCGATGTAAAACTATTGTGCGAAGAACACTAAGGCGAAAAAATTCATTTGATAAAAAATTCACCCTCTTCACCAAAACTCACTCCTCCGTAATTTTCAAGAATATTTTCTAAATTTTTTGAAATTAAAATGAAAGTTTTAATCGTCAATTATATAAGAATTTTTACTATACAAGTATGAAAAATAATGCCCTTAAAAAACCAACGTTTTTCCCCTTTTCAAACCTTGATAATTGTTAAACAATTGTATTTTCTTTCTTAAAAACTTTTTATTTCAATACATTATATAAGTACAGTCGAATCTAGATTTATTGATTCTGGATTTAGTGTTTCCGAGAATTGACGCCGCGCCGCAGGGATGAGTGAGTGGAGCTGCGGGGGGATGTGCGGGTTTCACTCAGGCGTGACAAAACAGAGAGGGAAACAGGAGAGAGACAAAGAAAGATTCGGGATTCTGGATTTATGGTCACCGTCAGCCCCAATACCGACACTAAATCCAGATTTGACTGTATATTAATATAAATTTTTTTAAATGGTAAGGTGGAAGTACTTTAGCCCTGGTAGTGCCCCCAATGCTACCGCGAGTCTCGACTTCGAGACAATGCTCCCAACGCGGGCAGAATTTCAAAAGCATAAATTAGTAAAAATAATTTGAAAAATAAAAAAAGATTACATTACATAACGTGATATTTTTTAATTACTGAATACTCATTTTATTTGTTAACCTAATGCTCAGGATATATTAAAAATCATCCACGTATCACTTGAACATGTTAACATATATTTATTTTTAATTATTAATAATAAATTTAAAACATTGTATTTTTTAACATTTCAAATAAGCGCGCGAGCTGCAGCCAATGAAGCGCCTTACGCATCGCATGCGCAGTGGTGCAACGTGCCCGCGTTGGGAGCACTGCTTCCAACTGCTTCGAGGCACCAGTGAAGTTGCCTCTTAGAACCAGTCCTCTGATTCTTCCTAATCGAGACTTTACATTGGACAGATTGATCCTGGTTTCAAGCCCCAGCTTTTATCTATGACTCTTCTACAGAGTTAAAAGGTCGCTACAGTTCTTTTTCACTTGTTTTTCAGGTGCTCGTTCCATAACAGCCTCTTCTCTAGGATGACTCCTAAATATTTAGCTCCTTCTTTGATTTCCAGTTGTTGTCCTCCCAATTTCAGTGTACTCGTACTTATAACGTCTGGTGAATACAACCACGTTCGTGTTATTCGGATTGACCGAAGTACCAGAAATTCACTATCCCCAGTGCTTGCTGCCTTACTCCGAAGAGCGCAGCCTATAACGTGATAGATAAGTAGATGAAGCATATCATCGAATACCAATCACCACAGCAGCGGCGACAATACACATCCCTGCGGACATCACGAGTCAACAGTTCCACATAAAGTAGTATCACCCTTAGTCGTTCTTAGGTTTCGGTTGCCCAAAATGTGGCAGGTTCATTCCACGACTGCAGTTGGCACACCATATGCAATCATGGTCGTCCTGATCACCTTGCTAGAGGTGTAGTTTTTAGGCTCCTTTGATATCCATTAAGGTTCCAATCGAGAAGCCTTTCTGCTTCAGTTGTCCTTCGATCAGGTTTACTGTTCCGCTCACGGCCGTTTTGGTCGAGTGACCAGCCCTATAGGCGTGTTGCTCTTTGTGAAGTGACGTACTTGATAAGATTTTGTCGTGGATATATCTATCCACAAGTTTTTCTAATGCTTCTAGTAGTTAAGATGTGAGGCTGCTGAGACGAAAATCCTTGCTTGAAGTATAACCGATCTTGCAAGTCTTACGAGCGACACTATAATGGTCACTCCAGCCTTTTGTAAGAATACCGGGTATATGTCATTCGGATCAGAAGAGTTATGTGGGCTGAAGGAATTTAGGGCCCACCTGTCCCTGGAGGAGGCCCAGGTGAAAAAGTTATGCAGTAGAAGTCCGATAAGTTTCTCATTTCGAGGCTGTAGGGACGGAAAATTCCAGGAATCGCGGATTAATCGGATGCCTCCTCTAGTAGCACGATATTAGGGGAGCGCATGCGTAAGAATGATGCGCAAATCATAAGAAAAATAGCACACGTAGTGGGAGAACCCCAGCAATTAGTGTGCGTGCCGTGCGTGCGAAGACGTTTTAAGGGGAGTATACACTTATCGGATGGCAACTTATCGTACTTGTATTGTATAGAGTGGCCAGACAATGATATTGTTCATTTTGCAAAATAAATGTTTTGTATAAAACAAATGTAACAAAATGTAAAACAAATATAAAACAAACAATTCACCTGGGGATAACAAATTGGTGGGCTAGTCGCCGTTTCCGGCCGAGTTGAGCTACAGGCGGCTTTGGTTGCCTCAGAGGTGTCGCTTCCTTTTCCCCAGACCTTGTGAAGCCTGGAAAATGTGTCTTGATCAAGTGAGCTAAGGTCTCCTTGTACGACACTGGCTCCATCGGGCAATTTTAGAGTGCCGCGAGTAGCATCTGGGTTTTTCGAGAGCAGCTTATTCAGTCTAGTCGATTTGTCTGTCGATTTGTGGATTAAAATATGCTTGAAATAAGAATCATCTGTCAACAACCGAATCTGATGAAACAAATTCTAAACTGTCAAATTTAGAAACCATGTAACCCCGAAATGACATGGATACTATGTCAACGTCGTGCGCGTTCCAACTGCTAGAGCAAGTGTCCAGTCCGCCCGCACTCGGACTGGTCCAACCTAAAACGTGTCGATCCCTGGTCTTTTGATCTATTTTTTGTTTTTCGTAAGATTGAAGTTCGGGACAATTGAAACAATGCACCTTGTGAATCAATTTAGTTAGCTATCTCGGATCATTTATCAATCTGAAGTTGGCAAACTAAACAAGATAGAAACTGGTACTAAAATAGACTATTTGTGAGATCATATTAGAACGCCCGAGAAGGATCCCGGATAAAAATGAATGTCTAGATTTTACTGTGCTTTTTCGATGTATGTGCAAAAGTTGGTCCAGCTTTCTTGCTTAGCCTTACGCATTGCACCCAAATTGCATCCCTGTATTCATCCCTCATCGTGGTAAATGAGTCCATACTTCATCCGCTTTGCCAGTACTGGTACGCCTTTCGGACTCTTGTGGGTAGACATTTACACTCATAAGTAGATTTGATGGCTTCAGTGAAAATATTGTCTGCCATCTCCATGGCGTCTAAATCAATAGTAATTAAATATTCCCTTACGCATCGCATTCCCTTAAATTGGTGTCCGTGCTACTCCACAAAGTATGGTGGGAGTTAGCATCGAAACCCCCCCCCCCCCAAAAAGAA
>CAKNWT010055028.1:0-12719 GCA_932066315.1 Andricus coriarius | reverse complement strand
AAACAGTAATATGCGGACATTCTTCTTGAATTATTTTCCATGCTAACTTCATTGCCGAAGCATTATCAGTCACAAAACCGATAACTTTAAGAGGACCAACTTTAATTATGATCGCAATCATCATATCAGCATTGTGCCGTCTGGTGTGGTGGTCTGCTCCCGTAGGAATTGTTTTAACAAGAATTAGTTCTGGTGTGGTCATCACAACGTTTACGATGGTTGCATGATGAATATTTGACCGACCATCCATCTGTAAACCCAAACAGGGTGCATCTGTAATTCATTGATCCACGTCTTTTTTACTTTTAGAAATTCAGCGTCTAGTAGCCGGTTAGAGAGAATGTATCGTGAAGGAAGCTTAAATTTCGGTCTCAGTTTGGAAGAAAAGCTATCCAGTATTCATTTTCCACAAAAGAAAGGGGAGAACTGGAACAATAGATTGCTCTTGCTAACAGAGTCTGCAGTTCCAACTGAAAAACTCCCAAAAAATTTTTTAATTTATAATTTATTACAATCAAAATTAAAATATAAAAAGAATGTATATCAACAGGGTGTCCAGCGATTTTTAGGAAAAAAATTCAAGGTCTTTTCGAGGTCCAGAAATCAAATTTTCCCAGGTCTCCCTTTTTTACATTGAATAATGTAGCAAACATTTGTTATATATGTAAAAAATGAGCCACTTCATTTTTTATTGGCCATTAATTTCTAAAGGAAGCCAAATCATAAATAAACAATTTCTTAATTATTTGCGAACGTAAGTCTTCTTTGTAAAATGTTTTGGAATATCTTAAAATCTTTGTAAAGTCTTTGAAATCATTGAAATCTTTGTGAAATCTGTGAAATCTTTTAAAATCTTTCTGAGTTCGTTGGAATTTGTTTAATTATTACAAACCTCAGTGAAAGCGATGCCTTTCATTTTTTTTTAGTGTTGAAACATTAATTTATACATACTTGATATATATATAAATAATCTTACCTGTAGTGCCCCTGAAATTTTCCAGCAGATGTATTTGTCTATTAAATCATTTACTTTTCGTTTAGATCCAGGATTACTAGCATTAGGATTTTAAGTGTTAAGATCAACGGATCTGAAATCTTGTCATTGGCTTCGAGCTCATTACACAGGACCACAAAATCTGAACCCTCGCAACACGGACCAGACTAGGTGGATCTTATATTTTCGGGGCCGCTGAATTCGAATCCGTTGTCCATTTGGTCCCACCAGGTCAGGTTCAAGGTCAGTTCGAAGTCAAACTAACAAAATTCATCGCCAACCAATTAGGTCAAGGTACTTATAGGTTTTCGGAGTCATTGAATTCAAATCCGTTGTCCTTTTGGTCCCATCAGGTCAGGGTCAAGGTCAATTCAAGGTCAAACCTAGAAAATTTATCGCTAACTAAATGAGTCAGGTTCTCTAAAGGTTTTTGAAGTCGCTTAATTCGAATACCTTTTCAAGGTCAGTTCAAGGTCAAACTTGCAAAATTCATCGCAAACCAATTAAGTCACGGCACATATGAGTTTTTGGGGTGGCTGAATTTAAATCCGTTGTCCGTGTGTTCCCATCAGATCAGGGTCAAGGTCAATTGAAGGTCAAACCAACGAAATTATTCGCTTACCAAATAAGTCAGGGTGTCTATAGGTCCGTTATCGGTTTGGTTATCCGTCATCGGACAACGAACAACGGATTTGAATTCAGCGACCCCGAAAACCTATAAGTGACGTGACTTAATTGGTTAGCAATAAATTTTGTAAGTATTTGTATTTGTATTTATTCAAAAAAAGTCCCTAGGGCTAAATAGCCCTATAAGGAACAGGATAATACAGGTTGATTACAAATTTGTGCAAGAACTGAGCGGCAGAATACTTGATTAATCTTATATTCTAATCTATAAACTAAATAAAATAAATAAATGGAGTCGACCACAGAATATGTATCAAATTAGATATGAGGTTAATGCGTAGTAATTAACATTAGGTGATTAATTAGTAGCGCTTGTGCATGTTACTGTAGAAATAAAGAGGGAAAAACTGTACGTAAAAGAAGTAGATTGCAAAAGTCAATGAAAACAAAAGGAAATTCAAAGATGAAATGTTCAAGAAATTAATGTGAGAGTTTACCAGTGAGTAATTTCAAGAGTTGGGTTAGGAGTATTGTACAAATATTCGAAAAAGAGATTCTTGAAATGATACAGGGAAGGTGCATTTCTAATATCGTATGGTACTTTATTCCATAACCGGGCACCCCTTATTATAAATGACCTTTGAAGCTGACATGTTTTGTGAAATGGAATCTTAAGGATTTTATGTCTTTTACAAAGCTTAGACTGTGCTGGAAGGTCTCTGTCTACAAATTGGAATAGGTTGAATAGATATTCAGGAGCTTTGTTCTGAAAAAGAGTGTAGAGCAAATTACCAATAAAGAATTGTCTTCTCTTGGCAACATTAAGCAAGCCAGCCTTAAGCCTGTATGAAGTTGTGTGTTCGTATTTGGGCAAATTGTAGATGAAACGGACACAGACATTTAACGCACGCTCAAGCTTTAAGTTTAAATCGTCGGTCAAATCATCATATACTAAGCAACTGTAGTGAAAATGGGGCAAGATTAAACTCTTAATCAAAAGTATCCATTTGGAGGTAGGTAAAGTGTCCTTATTCCTGTATAGTTGTTGTAGAATTCTGTATGTTTTCCTTGAGATACTCAGTACCTGTTCTTCCAGGACAAAGTACGGTTATAAGAATATCCCAGATCTTTAACCACTTCCGAAAAAGGGATAGCAAGATTCTCGATACGAAGAGGTGGAAATGATGCCAGTGTTTCAAGCGACGGAGATGAAGTAGGTCGAACAACAATCGCCTGAGTTTTGCCCGGGTTGAGAGTTAGTCCATTCTTCCAGGCCCAGAGGATAACGCGATGGATATCCTCTTGGACTAGAAGAAGTAATCTACTTAATGAAGAAATGGGTTCCGATAAGTAAATTTTAAAATCTTCAGCATATTTGTGGTATTTACAATGTTGAAGTTCACTTCCAAGGTCAGAAGTGAACAAATTGAAGAGGAGGGGGGCCAGAATGGAGCCCTGAGGAACCACACTCTTGACCTCCCACCAGTCAGAAAGCTCACCACTACTATTAATAATTCTGTGTGACACGTTCTGTTTGACACGTTAAAAGATTTTAACTTTTGTAGGAGTAACTTATGATTAACCATATCAAAAGCCTTCGAAAAATCAAACAGAACAATAATCGTGATCTCCCTATTATCCATTGCTAATTTAAGATCCGTCGTTACTTTAAGGGAAGCAGTAAGAGTGCTATGCTTTGCCTGAAAACTTAGATCATTCGAGAAATTCAGAAAGTTGCACGTAAACAATTTTTTCAAGTCGTTTGGACAGGGCACATAAAATAGAAATAGGTTGGAAGTCTTTCGGAGAATAAGGTTTAGAAATTTTAGGAATGGGGCATATAACAGCCTTTTTCCATATATTTGGAAAGATACCGACCTGAATGGAAGCATTATAGATATGCAATAGAATAGGAAAGATAATTGGAAGGGCAAGTTTAATCATTTTGATTGATATTCCATCATTTCCAATGGCATTTGATTTGATTTCAAGTGTTTTTTTTCCAAAAGTAATTAAGGTGTGATGTCATCGAAAAAGAAGTCAGATTCATTAAATGTTGAACAAAGAGTGGTAGTGGAAAATGATGATGATAAGTCTGGAGCTGGGAATGTAAAAAAAATCTTGAAAAGGTCATCAGGCAGAAAATTACTATCTATAGATTCGTGCTTGGGCAGTATTAGGTGTAAACGTCTAAGAAGATGCCAACTGTCCTCTTTGTTGTCTCTATGTGCAATCTCGTTATAATTGTATTTATTGAAAGCATCTCTAATCTTAGTTTGAACTAGGTTTCTTAGTTTACGAAATTGAGCTTGTATTATACTGCTTTTTGTTCTTTTTGCAAGTCGGCGCTTACCATCACGTTCCCTCATCAGATTTTTAATTTCGGATGTTATCCAGGGGGCAGCTTTATTAAAGTTTTAAGGAAAGTGTAGCGAAGAAAATTTATTGAATGCGGAGACTAGGTAAGTTAGAGCGTCGATTTTATTATTTATATCTGTATCTAGTAATATTTTTACCCAATGATACATCATTAGATGTTTGTGGAATGTATGTTCATCAATTTTAGAGAGATTCCGCACCAATCTTTGGGTTGGTTTTGAATTTAGATTATAGGACAATTTGAAGATAATGTTAATCAAGTCGTGGTTAGATAGAAGAGGGATAGCATGTTGTTCGTAGAAGACAACCTTATCAATATCATCTACAATCACTGAGTCAATACGAGTACTGGAACGATCAGTATGGTGAGTGGAATCATGAGGTACAATCGAAAGTCCCGAATAGTGTACCAAAGATGTTAGATATTTATAATGATTAGAAGCGAGATCTAGGTTAGTGTTAAAATCTCCAGTAAGGATAATGTTATTAAAGTTAGGAATAAATAAAAAAATTACCGATTCAAGCTCTGTGTCATAGGAGGCATTGGGTGGTTTATGAACTACCCAATTACCTTTAACTGACCTTGACAACTGATTCAAATTCAGCGACCCCGAAAACCTATAGGTACCCTGACTTATTTGGTCAGCGATCAATTTCCTAGGTTAGGCCTTGAATCGCCCTTGACCCTGACCTGATGGGACGAAACGGACCACGGATTTAAGTTCAGCGACCCCGAAAACCAATAGATACCCTGACTTAATTGGTTAGCGATGAATTTAGTAAGTTTGACCTTGAAATGACCTTGAACCTAACCTGATGGGACCAACCGGACAACGGATTTGAATTCAGCGACCCCGAAAATATAAGACCCATCTAATCTGGTCCGTGTTGCAACGTTCTGATTTTGTGGTCCTGTGCTATCAATATTATCTATGTTTTCTTCATTATCCGGATCATCCAGTTCAGGATTAGGAGTACACGCTTCTGTACTCATTTCTTTTTCAACTACTGCCGGGCACTTTTTTCATGAATCCTTTATATGAATAATCATTCTCGCAGTATTTCTTTGAATCGTCCACGTGCAAAAATTGCATTTAACTTTCACAACACGGTAATCGACTAATCGCGCCTTTACTTGTATTTGCTCGTATTGTGAAGGGTATTATCAAGTTTTCAAGACTCAATACGATTATTATCATCCAATTGAACAACTCCATTAAATGACCTAGCCTCAACCTGACATGAGTGCGCAAGCGCATACGTGTTTGGGTGTAACTTTCAAACGTTTTAGAAACTTTCTGCTTGGCGATCACTGGTGCAGCTTTTGGGGTTTTTCTGGCATTCCGCCGTTACACGTTCGTGATGTTGAGGTGAAGTATCTAGATGACATCAATAAGCGCATGATACGCGTGGATAATATTCTCGCTAGGCAAACTAACGTCATGTTGAAGAAATTATCCTTCCTTAAAGCCTTCAAGGTCATCTTCCCCAAAAGGGAAGAATGGCATGATAAAGGAAGAAGGAAAAAACTATTTGCACCCGGAGGTGTCATTTGTTATACAGAAGGCTCTAAAGACTCCTTGGGAACAGGATCTGGTATCTATGGGAAGAAGCCCAGGGCTGAGATAACATGGGTACTGGGCACATTCCCTGCAGTTTTTCAGTCCGACATAATAGCTATTAAAGATTGCCTGGGGAAAATTTGTTAGCGGGCTTAGAAAGGCCAGCACATTTACATTTGTTCTGACAGCTAAGCAGCACTTAAGTCTCTAACTTTTGAAGAGTTTACTTCTAGACTCTGCTGGAGTTTCCTTCAAGATTTTTTTAAGCTTACCATTCAAAACTGGGTCAGTCTGGTCTGGGTTATGGGCCATGAAGATACTGAAGGTAATGAGAAAGCAAATGCACTGGCTAAGATGGGAGCTCCACAGTCCCAAATTGACCAGGAACCCTACTGTGCTAACTCGCACACATCGGCAAAACGAGCCCTTGGTAACGGGCTCTCGGAGGAGCATGCGTAATATTGGAAAGTGACCAAAAAAATGGTGCATTTTAAGAATTTCATATTTAGTACATGTACTAGAACGACTGATAAACCCTTGAACAAGAAAAGAAGGCAGATTAATGTCGTAGTAGGGATGCTTACTAGACACTGCCGACTGAGAAAACACTTGAGCAACATGAGGATTGGAGACCACACTCGTTGTCGAAAGTGTGATTTTCTTGAGGAGACAGCTCATCGCGTATATTTTGAATCTGATGCACTGGTGTGCCTCAGAAACGAGTATCTGCGAGATTTTGTGCTCGAACTAGAAGACGAAAACATCTCCTGTAAGTCAGTATATGCCTTTATGGTAAAGACTTACCTAATGGCCGATGACTAAATTCTAGGGTATAGTACAATAGGTGTTACCGCAGTGTCATGTGCAGGTATGGCCCTGCCCTACCTTATAACAACAGTTATAATAGCTATCTTAGTCAGTAGCTTCCGGGTTCCTATACCTTTGAAGCTCAAGTCTATGGGCTGTCGAGGAGAAGTATATCGGTCTATGATCCGCTAGGGACGAATCCGAGGATACATGCCATCCCTTGAACACTTCGCTCATACTTATCTTACATAAGGCCAAAAACCTCGCGACATCTAGATGTCACGAAAGTAGGAGTTTTACCCTGATTCAATAAAGCGTGTCAAGGCCCTGATCGGTGACGTTTGACGTATTTTGTACCGCTTTGTATTTATCAGTATTTAATTGCATTACCTGGCAATCTTAGAACATTATTTACTTTTGGTGAACTGTGATTGGTGACTTAGTTCGTATTGGATTGCTCGGCGTCTACCTTTTTAGTCAGAAATAAAGTTATTTTGTAAGTTTTGTGAGTGGAGTAGTAAGCTGACCAAGATGGTTGCCTGTGTCGTTTGCCGTGGTTCGATTACGACAGGGACGGCCTAAATTGCTTATGGAAAATGTAAAGCTCTGTGTCATTTGAACTGCCTAAACTTGCTTGCCAAGAATTTTGAAGATATTAACAATAAAAAGAAATCTTGGTATTGTTTTAAATGCACCTTGACCATAAAAAATGACAGCTCTCGGCGAAGAAACTCATGAGAACCACCTGTTGGAGAAAACAACGCAGGAGCATCTACAGCTACTTTGGATCCTGCGCTTGAAACTGCGATTCTCATGGCGATATCAAAAGGACGAGAAGTAGATCTCTACTAAGCTTGATGGTTTCGTATCCAAGCAAATGGCATTCAATCAATCTCTCGGTAGGTCAAACAAGGGAAAAAAAGAGGATATTAAACAAAATTCCTGACGGATAACTGTGTTTGGTGGAAAGTACATATACGAATGTCGCTGATATTAAAGATCTTCAAGGCTTTGTAAAATCAGTGGAAAGTGAGAATCAGCTGTTGAAGACTCATGTACTGTCCTTGACACAAAAGTGTCACATCCTGGAACAAGACTCTCTTAATACGACTCTAGAGATCCAAGGCTTAACGGTTAAAGAATCGAAGGATCTAACAACTACCTTTTGCTAGAAAGCAACGATCTTGGAGGTACCGCTCGAAAAAGCGTGCATCTAAAATATTTTCGGACTTAGACTTTCGGCTGACAAAGCTCCGCATGCTTTGCTTCCACCTGTCGTCGTAGTCAAATTAAACCAGCAATCAGCAGGCGTTAGCATATAATCGAGAAATGCACAAAGAGGTGACGAACTCTCTACTAAATGATTAGGATGGAGTAATGATCGGGCACTTTTTATCAGAGAGTCTCTCACAAAAACAAATCGGTAAATCTATAGCGCAGCCCTCAAACTTAGACGGGAGAAAAAGATCAAGTACCTGTGGAGTGCAGGGGGAAGGATCTTCTGTCGTAAAGCAGATGGTGCACCAAGAGTTTTTTTTGCTCACATCAATTACATCGCAGCTGGCTCTTCACTTAGTATTTATCCTTATTTTTATGTGTGGGTTCGATAGCTTAAAAGAAACAAGGAATCCTTGCCCACGGCTACAAGGATTCTTCTGGTAAACAGCTTAATTTTTTCGCATTTCGATTACTGGAGTATTATATACGATGACATTACAGAGGAACTTAATTTAAAATTCGAGCGAACACTAAATGAATGTATTCGATTTAATCATGACTCGCGGAAATATGAACACATAACTCCATATCGCTTAAGGGCTAGACTTCTAAATGTGGCCAAGAAAAGACAATTTTGTATGGGTAACTTACTTTTCAATCTTTTTCACAATCAAACCCCACAGTATCTTTTAGATGTATTTGTAATCAGAGATAACAATCAACCCGCTCAGTCTGGGCTCCAAAGGTCCTTCATAGTTGGGGGAGCACGTCTATGGAAGAAGATCCCTAGTACGATCAGAGATGCACCTTCAATCATTCACGCTTAAAAACTATTTTTTGATTATTTGCCTAATTTAGACAATACTACGCTCGAAATCACTCATTGGTAGTTCGTGAAAATGCTTTATGCGAAGTATATATAACTGTATTCTTTAAATAACCCCCCCAATAGTAACCAATTTTCTTTTGAATTTTACACATAACTCCACTGTATACAATATTATGTAACCAGCACTGTAATCATAATTCGACTAGAGTTTGTACATAGTTATAAGGTCAAGTACATGTACCATTTGTTCCTTAGAGGGATCTTTAGCCCTAGACACTTAATAAATAATTTGAATTAAATTGAATTAAATTAAATTAGTATTCAAGAGGTATTCTAATAAATCATCATTTCTTTAGCTGTTGTCCTTACTACATTAAGTCGAATGATGTGCGTTAACATCACATCCGATGAACAATAGCCAATTGGCCATCCTTTAACGCAACAGTAGTCGACCAGATTTCCCCATTTCTCCGATGGTGGGTCCTAGGTGTTTCTACATAACTATTATAAATGACTGATCCGCCCTTGTTACTTAAACCTGTAACTCACGCCTTGTAATAACAAGGTTCTTGTATTAGGGCGACAGATGCTTGTCTAGTGTTTATCTTCACTTCTAGTTGATTCTTCTACCTTTTGCAAAGACAAATCTGGGCTCTGCAGTTCTTACAAGTTGGTTAGCTTGACTACTAGCCTTGAAATCGATAACCGTCCATCCTCCCGTTTTTATGGTTTTGGATTTCTATCCTTTCAATTACTGTTGTTGGTTTTACGGATACACTAGAAATCCAAGCCAGCAGCTCTACTAACTTTGGGAGGTCTTTGCTAGCGATCACTTTGATTTTAGCTCCCACCCAAGTTTGTAAGCTGCCAATAGCTTCAATGAGCCAAGTTCCGAACACTTCATCCGAACAAATGATAAAAGCATAATTTTCAAAGTGGCAATCCTAAAATCTTGGAATGATTTCTCTAGGTTGCACCCCATCGATTTTATTGCCTAATGCCGCATTAATTGCCTTGGCCTGGTCGTCATCGAGTTTGGTTATTGATAACTCCTTGGCGACTATGGCCTCTTTCAGGGTACTTTAAAGAGCGTGACTAGAAGGGATTGTTAGACCTCTCAGCCACATTTTGTTATGTTCCCTGATTCCATTTCATGTGCTGCTACCAGAATGACCCACTTCGGAGTCCCGGTTTGGCTAGTTGCTGCGTCCGATTGATTTAACAACTGTCTTCCCAGCATCTTCTTAGCAAATTCCGATAATCTAGCTCGTCGTGGGTTTTCCCTTTGATTTAAGCCCCCGGCATTAGTATCGCCAAGATTACTCCTAGATCTATCTAAGGCTCCTTCGGTAATTTCCATCTTCAAAGGGGAAGATGCCTTTCCCAGAGGGGTCGCTGCCGACTTCCTCTGAGTGTTTTTCTTTTGATAATAATTTTGTTTTGAAAGAACTCATTTTGTTCTCATGAGTATTTAGGGAAATATTTATCAAATCTCTATTAAGGACAGCTTGTAGAGATAAGGCAGCACGGTTGTCCAATCGATCAATAAATCAAGATTTATCCGATTTTCGCTGCTTAGTCATATTCACGCTGATAGTTCCACCCTAATAACCACAAAATCTTGCCCACCATGGTCTTCCTCGTTGCGACTTCCGTGTCGTCGCCACCCGCTGGTGTTCTTAGGCCTCCTCACCGTGGCCAGGTTCGAACTTGAATTCCCTTTGGGCAGGGAAACTTAATTCCCCACCATTCTTGTACCTAGAGGGTTATTTCTCAAGGTCCAATAATACATGTGTGGCATATAATTATTATTCATTTAGGACGTATCTATAATATATACTATGTTGAAAAGTTTAAAAATATATATATAGGCATCGGAATGGTTAAGGTGGGATCAACAAAAATAATTTTTTAATTAAAAGTATGTTCATAGTATGATAAACGATTTCTGCTCAAAAATTTTTTGTTCTATGACGTAGTATATTACATCATTAAACAAATTATGTTATAAAATAAATTACATCTACATATATTCACAGTTTAAACAGAGATTTCAGCAACATATTTTTTTATTGATACAACGTTATCTCTACCAAGGCTGTAATTAGTCACATATTAAAATTCTTCATAACAGGGTTTTCCTTTTTTCAAGAAGATGAGGACCGCGATTATTATCCTGCTTTTAACCTTAATAATTTTCACTAATCCTGCTGGTAAATGAAATGCTATATATTTAATTTATAGAGAACTTTTAGTCAGTAGATTTCGATCATGATAATTTTTTTAAACAAAATCTAATAGCACCGAAATGATGCACTACTGAAAATTACCCTTTTTACCGTTTGAAGCAAATAACGACCTGATTAAAATTATTACATGTATAGCAAAATTGTATTAACGAGAGAACGAAGAAATTCCACGATGAGGGTAATTATCAAAACATTATTTCAATGCTATTAGAGCTAAAGCAATGTTTTTTTATTTGATCAAAATTTAGTACTCTTTAATTTATTAAGTGGAAAATTTTATCTGCAATACGTTCGGTGCCATGCGAGCTGGAGCTATGTTTTTTATGTATAATAAGAATTCAGTACTCATTAATTAGTTTAGTAGCATCTTTAACCATAGGTGCATAGTAATGGAGTTATTCTACAGAAAGCAAAATCTATACTAGAGCCAAAACGAAATCCCATCTGTTCATAAATATGTGAAATGTTAATTTGTTTTTTCAGTTTGTTTAATATATTTTGAAAATTAACCGGGGCCCCTTTCGAAGACCTTGTTCAATGAATATCGAATAGACATCTACTTCTAAAATTAGATCAATCGGAGCATTTCCACTGAAGTTCGGATTTGCTAATTAAAGACCGGTGAGATAAGGCTATTCCTTAATACTAATTTGGGGCTCTGGGCGTTTAGAAATTAACTTTGGAAGAACAATAGCCCGGAGTTAAAGTTTGAAGCTCGTCTCAAACCTTGCGGAAACAACGACGTTGACTGATCCACGAGATGTTCCCGACTTACTTCCCCACTCCTAAGAGAACAACAGGTCCTCTGATACAAAGGAGTTGAAGACTTTGAGCAAAAGACTCAGAGATGATTGCCACATCTGAGCCTTGATCCATAAATGCTCAAACATACTATGTATGACCAGATGATACAAACTATCTGATTTTGTAGACTAAATTTGAAACTGCGGACACTGTATTAGATAATGGAGTTCACGGTAGAAAAAGCACTTCCTTTCCTGAAATGACTGTTTCGTAAGCTGCTCCTTAGATGGTTGTTCCTTCGCAGGCTACTCTGCATTTGCGTTGACGTTAGCTGTTGTAGAATTCGACGACTTCGTGGACTTTCCAAACTTCCGAGGTACGAATCCTGGTTTGTAAGAATGTTCTTAATTGGTAAAGCATTTGAGGATTCGTGGAATTTTCAAGACGATGACCACTCGTAGATGTTATCAACCGTTGCATTATAAACTTCCTTGAGAGCACTCGAAGACTCAGCTTTCATTGCCTGAATTGAAAAAAACTCAGCCAAATAAGAGTTGATAAGAACACTTTTATTCTCAAAGCGCTCTGAACGTAGATCCTAGCAAAGTTGATAATTACTTGGAGTTATCGGAATTGGATGAAAAAATTAAACGGCTCCACCTTTGAGACTGGATTTTAAGTGATAAAGCTTCTCCAATAACGAGACAACAGGATTTGAATGAACCAAAGATGTGAACAAATTCTCGAAACTTTCCTTTGAATTTTTCCAGTTCACCCATAAAGGCTGCCTTCCCGACTACGTATGCTTCTTCGGTGGTTGCATATATATTACTAGTGAAATAAATGTTCGTGGCATTCTGATCGCGAACCTTCACTAACTCTCAATGATGAGCATGAAAACGCGTCCAATTTTTCTCCAAGGACTCAAGTCTTGAGATCAAAGTTCCTTCAGTGATCTGTTTTAATTTTTGAGCATTTTCAAAAGCAGTTTCAGTCCGAGAGCAAAGTCCGGTTTGTTCCGAAAAGTAGCTCGAAATAGACATTGTGAACAGAAAGAATCGACACACGTTAGAATAAGAGTCCGCTAAGACAATCTTTAAAAATAAATTAAATTATAATTGTTTGTATCACGTAAAGCAGTTCAACAATTAAAGAATCATTATTCTAACTCAAATTATCAGCAAGCTTAGAAATTACAAGTTCGTTGAATTAATGTTCAGAAAACATTCACAATCTTCAATTCTTGGAATTTATTGTACCCCATCGAAAGACGGAGAAATCACGATGAAATTGAATAAAGTCTGAGAGTC
>CAKNWT010055020.1:0-10540 GCA_932066315.1 Andricus coriarius | reverse complement strand
TTAGTTTAGGAGACTTGAAGAGCATACCAAAGGAAAATCGAATCGATTAATTCTTTCGAAAGTTATCGTGCTAACAAACTAAAAATCTACAGACAGACAGACAGACACATTCGTAAAAACCTGTTTTTTGGGTTCAGGGGGTCTCAAAACGTGGACATTTGACAAAAACTGGGGGGGTCAAATTTTACACAAATCTAATACTTTCTCTAGATGAGAATGTAATAAAGAAATTTCAAAGACGATAAATATATTGATAAATATCATATAATGTAGTATCAAGTGACATTCCAAAAGACTGGATAGATTTTTTTACTAAAAAATGTGATTGCTCTAAAAAAAATCATTTTTACTCACAGCTTACAAAATGCGCGATTTATGAAATACGGAAAATCTCCCGGTGTAATATTTTTCTCCTGGCTTTTTCGCGGTCCTCCCGGTTGAGTGGCCACCCTGACTTTTTAACAAAATTGTTGAATTTTCAACAAAATAGTAAAATTAACTTCAACTTCAGTTTATCGAAAATTCCCTAACTCTACCTGACTTTCCCTCTCAAGTTTTAAATTCCCGGATATTCTCTGACCGGCTCTAAATTTCCTGACTTTCTGGATTTCCCTCAACTCCAGAACACCTGTATTCGTTCTTTAAAAAAGAATGTGCACTGTCATTTTCACTCACTTTTATACATTGTTCTGCGAGATCTCGACTAGCTCTGGAACCGAGCGCGGCTCCCGAAAGACGACTGCAAATGGCCTTGATGGCACCCTCCATGGCAACCACTCGTCTAGTGCATTCCGCGGAGACATCGAGATAGTAGGTAATAGCACGAGCGGTAACTTCGAGTACACTGTCTGGTGCATGCTCGTCCAAAAATATTCTGCATAAAGCGGGTAGAAACGTCCGGGGTGGACAACTGAAAAAAAAATTATCTCATTATTTATCAAGGAAAAGAAACTTTAAGTACAGAGTGTCTACTCAAATCCTAGAAAGAAATTCCCTGACAATTCCAGGTTCTTCCAGGTATCTCTAGATTTTTCCAGACATTTTTCTTATACGGAGCCACAGTATTGAGTATATCGTTTTTTTTAAGCAATCGACCCTACACCCCTCAACGAATTACATAATACACTTAAATAACCCAAATTTATTATCCACCTGTGAATGTTTAAATTGTAATTAATTAAAATAAAAAAGACCGGAATATGTATACGATTTCGCGATTTTATTATAAACAATATTGTTTTCAGAACTTGTAAATATCTAAATGTGTAAAAATGTTACTATTCATGTGTAATTTGTTTAAAGATATTTTGAGGAAGTTTTTAGATATTTAATTAATATTTTTAAATATATATTGATTATCACCGTCGAATAATTAAAGAAATAAATAATACTAAACACACACTTAATTATTTCCTAAATTTGTTCCCAAAGTTCATGTATTTCAACAATAATTCAAAAAAATTTGTATTTTATATGCAGACTTAAAATTCAGTGCATATTTAACCAGGAATGTTTTTAAAGTGTGCAGACACCATGAAGTAGGTATTCCAAATTTTAAATGTTCTAAACTAAAGGTTTTTCAATATAATGTACACAAATTTGAAACATTTCTAATATGTGGGCTAATAAGTGAAAAAAACATCCAAATTAAACAAATATTTTCAAAATGGTACCAGTTCAAAATAATTAGTTTTTAAAGCATGAAAATCTGGTACATTTGGTATGTTTCAAATTTTCAAAGCAAACATTTAACATTGCTAAATTTCGAATTTGAAGTCTTCTAAATCGAACAAGTATAATTTTAAAGGATTAATAATTAGAAAGCATTTTAAAATAAAACATCCATGATTATTTACAAGCCAAAACGCTTGAAATAACAAAATTTTGAAACAAATGTTTCAAAATTGTACAATTCTATCTCAAATTGAAAATCATACTAGTTTGAAGATTTAAAATTTTTTAAATACCAAATCGGATAATTGTATATTTCAAACTTCAAAGGGAAGGTTAAAACAGCAAGTAAAACATTTTTAATTAGAAGGTTTAAAAATTAAAAGATCTGGAAATGAATAATATTTAAAATTGAAGTTTTTTGAATCCACAAAAATTTAACAACAATTCTGAAAAAACATTAAAACCCGTACAATTTTACATTTTTGGCTTTACGACAAAAAAAAATGAAACTCTTAAATTCAACTCTTAGAGCTTGAGCAATTTTCAAGTCCTAAAAATTAAAGAATTGGAATAAGGCATCAAAAAAATTTGAATATTAGGAAAATTTTCCAAACTGAACTCTAAAGGTTTTAAAAATTGAAAACTTGAAAATTCGGCTCATTTATATTGCAAGGTTTATATACGTACAATATTTTCAATTAAAAAAATTTTCCAATTGGCTTAGAGCGTGTTTATCACTGAGAGCTTTGAAATTTGAGTACCTTGAAATTTGATGGCCTTTAATTTCGAGGGCTTTGAACGCTGAAGACTTTCTAATAATGTTGCTTTATAATGGTAATGTTTATTGTTAGAAATGTTGGAACCTGTCTAATATAAAGGCTTTCGCATTTCAGCACTTTAAATTTTTAAGGCTTTCGAAATCGAGTTCTTTAATATTTTTGGCTATAAAATCGGCGAGTTATGACAGGGTGCCTACTAATTTTAACCCACCAAGTTCTAGGTTGAAAATATAAAATCTCCTCTTGCATAAGCATATCTATGGTTAATTATTTTTGGTATTCTAATTCGTAAATAATTCTTAGATATAATTTTTAATGTCTTTGGTATTAGCGATTAATTAGTGTGTTAATTAATAATTAATTAGTTATTGTAAAATTCACTTTGTATTAAAATAAATAATATTTATTCGATTATTATTATTATGGATTTTTTAATATCTTTTCAATAATTAATCGCTAATGTCAAAGAAAATAAAAACTATATCCAAACATAGTAAACATATTCTATTATTTTGTCCATAATTAAATTTTCCCGTCTCTTTAAAAGTGTGAAAAAGTTGATAAATTAGTGTGGATGGCAAATGTTCAGAACAGAATTATTTTCCATTATTAAAAAATCATTTACAATTAAAATTGTCTCTTTTATCAGTAATTTTTAGAAACATTCAGAAATAAATTTTATCATGAAAGAAACTGACTTATTTGGACATTTTGATTTACAAAATTGATAGTGCAGACAATTCGTAATCTTTATTACTAGATAAACAAACTGAAAACAGTCACTAAAAGTCATATTGATGGAGTGTCGCAACCAGTCAGGTTTTCGACAGCAATTTATGCGAGATCTCGAGACTACAACTTTGCAAGAAAAAGATAAACATTCAAATTTATTTGTCTTGTTATCACGATAATTAAACACCAAATTTTCCTTAACTTAAAATGTTATCCCCGGCTCGAATTTGTATTCCCGGTTAATTCCCAGTTATATTTAAGTTCCCGACCATTGCCCGGGTTTCCTATTTAGGAGCCGTGCACAAATTACCTAGCTTGAAAATTTAACAATTTGATTGAAATTTTGTTTCTTTCTTGATAAAAAAATGTTATTTGATTAAAAATTTAACTACTTTGTTGAAGATTCATCATTTTAGTTAAAAATTCAACTATTTTGTTCAAAATTTGTTTTGCTTTCGGTTCAAAGTTAATTTATTTGAATTAAAAATTTAAATATTTAATTTATGGTTGAAAACGTATAACTTTTAGTAGAAAATTAATCAATTTTGTCACAAAAATCGTCCTTTTGGTAGAAAATTAATCCTCTTACTTGAAAATATAACTATCTTGTTGAAAATTTATGTATTTTGTTTGAAAATCGTATTTTTGGGTAGAAAATCAACTTCTTGGTTAACTATGCAACTGTTTGGTTGAAAATTAATCTGTTTTAGATAAGGATTTAAGTATTTTGTTGAAAATTTGTCTTTATTGGTTAAATGAACTGTTTTTGATTTTAAATTGAAATATTTTTTGTTTGAAATATCAACTATTATATTTTTTGTTAAAAACTCATATTTTTAGGTTGAAAATTGATCTCTTTGATTAAAAAAATTAAAATACTAAAAAAAATTACTAACTATTAGGTTGAAAATACAACTTTTTAGTTGAAAGTTAACTTTTTTGTTAAAAATTCATATTTTCGGGTTGAAAAATTAACTATTTTGTAGAATTTTTCGAAATTAAAAATTATTTTTTTTTTTTTTAATGAAAATTTAACTATTTAAGTAAAAATGTATGGAATTTGTCGAAATCCGCCCTTTATCGTTGAAAATTAATCTTCATGGTTGAAAATGTAACTGTTCAATTTATTGTTTCAAATTATTTTCATTCACTTGTACTTTTTTTTATTGTATGCAAAATCTTTCGGGGTTTAAATTGCAATTTTTCTTGAAAATTCATCTCTTTTGGTAAAAATGTTATCTTTTCTTGTTAAAAATGCAATTTTTTGGTTAAAAATTAATCTGAGGATTCAACTATTTTGTTGAAAAATCGTACTTTTTGGTCAAATTGTCTTACGTTATTTTTGGATGACCCCTAAATAAATTCACGAACAAAATTTATTCCACAAAGACTACGCAAGATAGGGTAATTTATGCATGGCCCCTTAGTAGACACCCTGTTTGAATATGGAAACTATAAAATCTGCGAATTTAAAATATTCATTTCAAGGACTTTCCAGTCGAATGTTTTTAACTTAGAATAAAATGAAACGAAACCAAATTAAATTGCCTTCGCTGGGTGAATAAAATATTTAAAGTGTGTTATACCTTTCGAAGCAGCGATCGACATTATCGGACATCAAAAGCAGCATGCACAGTTGTTCCAGTGCGATTAGCTGCATGTCCCTCTCATCACCTTGTCCCATACTCAGCCACTCCAGTAACGTTTCCGGATCCACGTCCGCCATCTTAATACAAACATCAACAAGAACTTAAATACCTGAAATGTCCATCCTCTCATCAATCATTAAATTCAGGACACAATTTTTAGAAGGCAGTGTCTAGATGGACCGAAAAAATCCGAAATTTCGGTAAAAATAGCCCCTTTCCCAGCTCCAGCTATTCGTACCGAAAAAATCCGGTTATTTTTACCGAAATTTCGGTAGAAGTAGCCACGGCCTTTGTAGAACGTTAATCAAATCAATTTAATCTGGTTTCAATACACCCACCAGATTAACTGCAATCCATCAAATATTTGCATCACCTTCTTATTATATCTTTGAAACATAAAAGAATCTAGATTTTCACAACCAATTTTAGTATGACTGGTTTATAAGCTGGATTAAAATATACCTTGACTAAATTTTCTTTGCTCTTTGTATTTAAAATACTCTATTCGATAGAGGCAATGCCTAACAACAGCAGATTAATTAAGTCCCCATTCTGAATCATTAAAGTAAGGCCAACCAGAAAAAAAGAATTCCTTAAGAGAACCAACATTTCCTCTACAGATAAAATTTTTCGTAATGAAATAACCTTTTGACTACTTCTCAAAATAAAATACAAAATATGATCATGAAAATTCGGACAGTGACTAGAAATTCTCTAGGTTTAGGGTGTGGGAAAAAGTTATGGTAGGAAAACTTCATCGAAAACATAAAAAAGAAGAAATAAATTTTGTTTAGTTTTTTTTTTTTAATATACATTGCTCTCTTGTAAGTTATTTCGTTTTTAATTTAAAAAGTGAACCAAAATTCCGATTATTTATTAATAAGTAAATAAATGAACATTCCGATCTCTATTTTCTTTTACTTTCATTACAAAAAACCTTCCGTTTTGTTTTCCTGTTTTTAGCATTTTTTAAAATCAATTGCTGAAAATTTCAAAATAAGGGATCTATTACAGTTTTTGAATACTAAATTAAATACACCTCATATTTTTTTAATTACTATTAAAAATGGGTAGTCAAACGCGGTGAGCTTGAACCATCTTCAACCCAAAAGATTTTGAACTCAATGTTTATTTACAGAAAGCATTTCTGCCCATTTATGAGTAATTCAAAGACAAACTTAAAATCTTAGAGATACTTAAATATAAAACAAATATTTAAACATTTTTTCCAACTTTGTAAAAGTTTTTTTTAGTCTCTTCATCCTAGAGGTTTGTTTTGTGAAGTAAACATATTTTTGTAAATATAAAATTGAATTTATTCATTTCAAAAAGGGCTCGATATTTTTTTATCTTTAAATATTGAAAACGTTTAAAAAGTGTCCAAAGTAATAAACAACGAAGAAAAATTAAGTGCAAAAACGCTTCAATAAACTAATGACAAAATACCATTTTCTAGTATACGCAAACATCCATAAAACATACAGATTTTAATTTATCCAATTGTTTTTTAGCATTTATTCACTCAGTTTTTAATGTGAAATAACACTTCCTAAACAATAATATAAAATATGCAAAACAAAGACTTTAATTAAACTTATTTAAAAAATGGCTCGATACTTTGTTAACTTCAAATATTAAAAAAAATTAAAAAATGTTCAAAATTAATAAAAAAATAATGAAAAGTTGAGTGCAAACCCACCATAAAGCGCACAGTTTTCAATTTATTCAATTCTTGTAAATTATATAGTTTTTTACTCAATATATGTTGTGGAATAACACTTCCTGAACAATAATTTAAAATATGTAAAACAAAGAATTGAATTTCACTTATATAAAAAAGGACTTGACTCTTTATTTCTGTAAATATTTAAAACGTTTAAAAACTATCAAAATGTGATAAAAAATAAAGAAAAGTGAAGTGCAAAAGCGCTTTAATAACCTTAATGACAAAAAACCATTTCCTGCTGCAAAAAAAAACCTTTATAAAGCGCCCGATTTAAATTTATAAAATTCTATTTCAATAATTGCTTTAGTCTTTTCATACTAGAGGTTTGTTTTGTGAAGTAAACATATATTTTTGTAAATATAAACTTGAATTTATTCATTTCAAAAAGGGCTCGATATATTTTTTTCTTTAACTATTGAAAACGTTTAAAAAGTGTCCAAAAGTAATAAACAACGAAGAAAAATTAAGTGCAAAAACGCTTTAATAACCTTAATGACTGAATACCATTATCTGATATACATAAACAATTAAACATCCATAAAACATACAGTTTTCAATTTATCCAATTGTTTTTTAGCATTTATTTACTAAGTTTTTAATGTGAAATAACACTTCCTAAAACAATAATATGAAATATTTAAAATAAATACTTTAATTAAACTTATTTAAAAAGGGCTCTATACTTTGTTATCTTTAAATATTTAAAACGTTTAAAAACTGTCCAAGATTAATAAACAACGAAGAAAAATTAAGTGCAAAATCGCTTTAATAACCTTAATGACTAAATACCATTATCTGATATACATAAACAATGAAACATCCATAAAACATACAGTTTTCAATTTATCCCATTGTTTTTAGCATTTATTTACTAAGTTTTTAATGTTAAATAACACTTCCTGAACAATAATATAAAATATGTAAAACAAAGACTTTAATTCAACTTATTTAAAAAGGGCTCTATACTTTGTTACCTTTAAATATTTAAAACGTTTAAAAACTACCATAAGATGCACAGTTTTCAATTTATCCAATTCTTTTATAATAGTTTTTTACTCAATTTACACTGTGGAATAACACTTCCTAAACAATAACAATAATAAAAAATTGCTCTATATTTTGTTACCTTTAAATATTTAAAACGTTTAGAAACTGTCAAAAATGAATAAAAAATAATGAAAAGTTGAGTTCAAACCCACCATAAAGCGCACAGTTTTCAATTTATTTAATTCTTGTAAATTACATAGTTTTTTACTCAATTTACACTGTGGAATAACACTTCCTAAACAATAATTTAATATATGTGAAACAAAGATTTTAATTAAACCTATTAAAAAAATGGCTCGATACTTTGTTACCTTTAAATATTTAAAACGTTTAAAAACTGTCAAAATTAATTTAAAAATAATGAAAATTTGAGGGCAAAACTACCATAAGACGCAGTTTTCAATTTATCCAATTGTATTATAAAAGTTTTTTACTCAATTTACACTGTGGAATAGCACTTCCTAAACAATAAGTTAAAATATGTAAAACAAAGATACAAAAAAACCTTTATAAAGCGCCCGATTTATATGTATCCAATTCTTTTATAATAATTTTCTACTTAGTTTTTAATGCAGAATTTGCATTTTACTTTTAAACAATAATCTAAAACAGGTAAAAAAGTTTTTTCCTCAAAATTTGAATTTTATCTCATTTAAAACTTTATTTTTGTTTTGGGCATAAATCAGCTTAAAATTATTATAAAGAAGCAAGGGTGTCCTTTATACAGTGGATAATGCGACCTATCGTGACTAATCACTTAAAAATATTCATGTATGTAAAACAATTAATTATATTTAATTAAAATTTAAGACACTATAGGTGCTAATAAATCGAAATTAAAATTAATTATCTGCTTTTATTTGTTCTCTTAATTAATGATTATCCACTGTGGGGTGGTTTCCCCTATTCTGTAACGAAAAGTCGAGTGCAAGAACGTTCAGGTTGAAAATGACACTAAAGTGGAATAAATTTATGTGTTTGAAGTTCTGAATATTCAGAGGACGAAGTTTGTATGTAATTGGTCTTTAATCTTGGAATTATTGTTAAAATATTGCTTCATTTACAATGCAAATAATTTTGCCCCTGAAAAGCGCATAATGTTTTCCTTTTATTTGTAACAGAATAGAAAGTTTAGTAAACCAATGCAATAATAAAAATAAACAATAGCGGGTTTATTTTTTCCTATTGTTGAAACAGAGCGATATTTTGCCGAATTTATAACTGATTTTAAATATGTATTTGAATTTAATACAATCGTGTACGTTTCAAAATGTACTAAAGTGGCACTTTGACCTCAATAATTCGGATCAAAATAATAACATAAAGAATTTTCTCGAACTATTTTTTCTATACCACTGATCACAATGTGATAATTTCATGCAATCTTTCGAAATCTGAAAGCACACAAAGTATGACTCACACAATTAATTTTACTAATGAGCCACTGATAAAAATATAGAATACGAAAAAATCGGAATATCCCCTTAAACATTTACGAGACACTGTCCAATAAATAGAATTGTCTGAAGACAAAAACAAAGTAAATTCTCAAGAATAACACGCACACAGGAACTTCAAACAAAATACAAACAAATGCAAATATCAGATATATTTATATATAGAAAATTCTGATTTCAAAAAATAATCACAATGTGCAATACGAACTGAAATGTTCTCTCTAGAGTGAAACTAAATAATAATTGAAAAACAAAAAAACAATCCGCAGACTCATATTTACAAAACTTTCACCTCACAGACAAATTTTTTTTCTAACGGATTTTTTCTACCGAAAAATTGACAAAGGAACTCACCTTTTTGCGTTGCTGGCACTTTTTCAGCAGAGCTCAGACTTCAGTTCTGAAAAGGATGATGGCACTTAGTTTCGTAAAATCGCTCGGGGAAATCACATTTTAATCGAGTGAGGCTCGACCATTAATTCTCCACGAGGCATGAAAAGACGAATCGGGATAAGTCAGAGTAGGAAAGACTGGGAAACGCTTTGTCACAACTGGTCTCTGGGGAAATGACATTGATCGCAAAACACGAAAACTGCGTTGAATTTGTGTTAAGGATGACGAAGAACTTGTGCAAGCTTCGAAAATCTTAAAAGTGACACATGTTTGGGAAGAGACACATACCTACGAGCAGAGTGTTTCATTCTTCGTGGGGTCAAGTCGCCATCCTGTTTCTCCTTTCTCGAGACCGTCGTTTTCACTGACGATAACCAAACGCGAAAACCGAGTCACGAGGTTAATTTTAAGAGCATCGACGAGCAACAAAACGCTCTTGCGAGCAACAGAAATACCTTTTTTCCTACTATTGCCTATTCTATCAGAAGTGCTTTGCCATTTACTGTGACGTTCGGACTTCGGAGCACTTCGCTCGGTGAGGTGAGTGATGTTTCACCAAAGCCAAAGATGTTTCCATGAGAAACTTCAGCGACGATGACATTTCCGGGTCTCGGGAGCCAATCAGAGGCGAATTGGAATTTGAATTTTCGGCGGGAAACGGAATTTCAGGAGAATTATAAAAATTAATTATATTTAGGGCACTTTGCGGAAGAAATTCATAATAAGTTTCAATTAAAGTATTAAATTATCTAGCATATGATCGCTCTGGTTAGAATTATTCCAATTATTTCACCAGAATTTACTTGAATGTCAATAAAACTTTTCACTGAAACATGGAAAGTTTCATCAAACCAAAGTTTCAGAAATGTTCAAAAATTTCACAATATATCAAACGCAATTTGAAACGATTTAAATTCCTAACATTTCATGTAAAAATATGGTATTTTAAACAAAATAGATGAATTTTGAAATAAATAGTACAATTTTCAAGAAAATAGTTGATTTTTTAATAAAATAGTTACATTTTCAACCGAAGCGATGAATTTTCAACTAAAATGATGAACTTTTATTTAAAAAAAAAAA